>BLKR01006706.1:0-51750 GCA_011170035.1 Teleogryllus occipitalis | reverse complement strand
AACAACAACAACAACAACAACAACAACATAATATTGTAATATCTTAGAAGCATATAGAGACTTTTACTAATATGTCACACATTAATTGGCTGCAGGATCTCTATTACACTGATATCATATTTTCTGCTTTTTAAATAATCTTGTAATAAATGTCTATTGAATGACCGTTGTAAATATGTTTATGGCAATAAATATAATGGTTTAAAGATGACTGGTACAAGCAGAGAATGAATGAAAATCCATCATGGATTGTTTCAATCCCCTTAAATTGCATGGTCAATAGATCGTAATACGAACTCTGGTACCAGTATGGTAGTTGCAGGCCATCATGCACTACTGTACCACACAACTTCCCCGCAATTATTATTAAGGGTCGCAGCCACGTGGTGGCCTGCATCCCTCGAAACTCACACGTGCGATCCCCCTCTGCACGCACAGCGGCGCCAGCTCTCGCAATAAGGAGGCCCACACACGATCTGGGGATTCTTCGTAAGTGCCTATATGCAGGGAGGAGGAGGAAGAGAAGGGGAAGAGGTAGCGGCGGCGGCGGGGGCCCCTCGCGTCGGTCGATATCCGCGCGGCCGCACACAAGCCTCCGTGTGGGAATCGTTGGGAGCAACCCAAATGCGCGAGGAAAAGACGATTTAACTTATGTCGCTAACTGCCCCCGATCGATCGCTCCCAGGCAATTCCGCCACCACCGCAGCATAGCGGCCGGAGCGGCCGCTGACGAGTGCGGGATGTTAAAGAGTACGAGCCCCTGGGGCCTGCGAGCGCATCGAGCGCCCGCCCGCACTCTCGCCCGCCGAAACGCCTTCTCAACCGCCCGCTCAACCGCCAGCTCAACCGCCAGCTCAACCGCCTGCTCAACCGCCCGCTCAACCGCTTAACCGCCCGCTTAACCGCCCACTTAACCGCCAGCTCAACCGCCAGCTCAACCGCCCGCTAAACCGCCCGCTAAACCGCCCGCTCAACCGCCCGCTCAACCGCCCGCTCAACCGCCCGCTCAACCGCCCGCTCAACCGCCCGCTCAACCCCAGCTCAACCGCCCGCTAAACCGCCCGCTCAACCGCCCGCTCAACCGCCCGTTCAACCACCCGCTCAACCGCCCGCTCAACCGCCCGTTCAACCGCCCGCCGCTCAACCGCCCGCTCAACCGCCCGCTCAACCGCCCGTTCAACCGCCCGCCGCTCAACCGCCCGCTCAACCGCCCGTTCAACCGCCCGCCCGCCAGCCAGGATGCCTGCTCTCATGACCGCCCACCAAACGCACCCTCCCACCGAGAGCCTGATCGCCCAATGGCCACCACTCAAACCACTCTCCCATCAACCGCTCAATCACCAACGGCCCACCCACCAATAGTTCACCCAGAAAATGCTCATGCACCAATTGCCCACCACAAAAACCCAACGACCAAACGCCAACTCATCAGAAGTCCACCTACCAGTCTCCATCTACTAACCACCCATCCAAAAAAATTCCTTTCCGCCAACCGCCTACTCACTCAACATTAAACCACTAAACGTCTACCCACCAAAGGGCTACTCACCAAGCACCTACCCAACCCAACGCCCACGCACTAAACGCCTATCATCAAACGTTTCCCACATAGGCCGATGTCAGTCACATACCTCATTCAAAAAGAGTGCCTACACGGCCACCCCGCCACCCGTCAACGCAAACGCCCGCTCGATCTCCAACCACTCACTGGAACGCCCTCTTGTGCTTTTGCCCGCACACCCGGTCGCGCGCTGGCCCACCCGACCCTCCCCGCGCTCGCCTCCGCCGACCACTTCCCACCGCGCGCCAACGCCGACGGATTTACAAGCGCGGGGCCGCAGGGCAATCAAAATGCGCGCGCCTCTGGCCGTGACAATAAATTTGACTTTTATGGCAATAAACTATAAATAAACAATAATAAAGTGTAAATAAATTACTATGTCAGGGGCGGTATTTATTAAAGAAATATGGTTTCACAATTAGTTTGGTTTGGTTTCTTCTTGTTTTATTTATCGGTAATTAAAATGGAATTGCGTTTGGGGGATACGGATGTGCAAAAATCGTTTAAATTCCAGCATTTCTGAATAGTGATTCTCTGCATGTAATTGAATTTCTGTTTATATGCTTAATAATATGAAATATATATGAATAATAAAACATTCATGAGTGAGAAAATAAATAATATTATTATTAATACCATCTGAAAAGACGAAACAAAGCAAGAATAGCCGTGTGGAAGTTCTTAAAACATTGTTTTTTTATAGCAAATTTTCAAATATTTGCTAATTTTGGGGAAACATCGATGAGTCAGGCAATATAGTTTCAAATTTCCATATCAATATTATGTATTAAATAAGTATATCTCTCCTCTAAACTTTCTTAATTTGTGAATCGATTGTCTTCCACGGAAAAACGATGCCATTTGATACCAATAAAGGGATTGTTACTGATTTTTCTGCTTTATAATACCAATTTCATTTGTTATTAAGTACCTATTACCTTTTCAAGCAAATTACTGTTAAAGTTGCATTCAGCAAAGACTTGTACCGTTTAAGCCGAAAATACCTGATTCCTGCCGCTCTTTTCTAAAAAAGTAATTCACGTTTTAAGCGCTCCGCATTTTTGTGCAAGTCCGGGAACGACCTTCTCGGGTGTTTCGTTGCCTTAAAACGAGCACCAGTTTTATGAGTGGGAAAACACGTCAGGGGCGTGGTTCTCTTTCCCTACCACGACCACGATTTCCGCAAAAAAATGAGAGGGAAAAAGCATATAACCAAAGCTTAAGGGCGTGCTACGGAAACAACTTTTTACCGCCAGGATGTCTCATCTTCACCGCCGTCATTGAAATATATTTACACCCTTTCTCATTCTTATGATAAAGACAAATATTGTCATGGCACGTCAACTTAAGATGGTACGAGAAGTATGAAAAAATATGGATGACAATGATGCGTCAGGCGTTACAAGATGCCTGTTTTATAATATACTGTGTGAACAATTCAGACAAAATGTTGTTTTTTGGTAAATAATTACATTAAGCTGAAGTTTCAGCTAATTACCTTTCCCTTTCTCGCTTTCGCCTCTTTTTACTGCCGTCCTTTCTTTTAGATTGTGTGGACCAGGGTAATATGTCTGCGCCCCTGCCCCATCACAGAGCAAGCCATTAATTGTGATCTCACCTCATTGTGGAGTTTGGGGGTCATTTACGCCGTATGGCGAAAGGGGCCCAACCCTGCGCCTGGCCTTAAAGAAAAGGATGGTAATCAGCGCCGGATAAAATTCAGGCTGCGTGGGGTCTACTAACTTAGTACAATGCTGGTTTTCGTTTTGCCAGCTCAGACTTCTCTTCGGATATGCCGTCATTACTGTCATTGCAGAGTTTCGTCTTATTTAAAGCGTTAATTGGTATAAAAATCAGTAAATCATTCTTTACAGTCAGCTGCTGCCCATTTCAAAGTTTTCATTGGTCTATAAAATCAGTATCAAATACATAATGATGCATTGCGAAAGCAATTGAAATTAAATACCTGCACTCTGAACGGTAAACAAAACACGATCTTCATTAATGAACGATGTATTATACATTTCGATTTTTATTTCCCATTTTTTAAATACATATACAATTATATCTTAATGTTAGCTGTTCAGAAAGAAGAAGAAAACTTTAAATCTCATTCATAATTTTTAAGTCCATTAGTTCTATAATATTGAATTTGGAACTAGATACATTCATTTATATTTTGAAAGAAGTAAAAGTGCCAAGGAGTACCATAATGCCACGTTCCGCTATAAATATCCATCTGGTACTGATATGCTGCATGCCCTACAAGCTATACTGCAGTACTACGCTATTGTAGACAATTTCAAGCGGTGAGTTACAAGTGTGGAACAATTACATTTCCCCTAAGAAGTTCATTTGTTTCTCCCTAATTTTCAGTACTACCAGTTTCCGCCTTAGGTGATCGCTGCCGTCTCGTAAATCATTCAACCTGCCTTGTTGTCTTACTTATGATTACATATTTGCGGTGTCATACTTATCATTCTTGTGGCATAGTAGCATCAGAGAAAAATGATATGCGATTTTAGGAAAAGTGGATTTTTCAGATGGATTCATTGAATGTTTTACGCGACGAAACGTAGTGTATTGCGGAAGAAATACTTGTTCAAATAAAGTTAATATAAACGGATGAATCCATTGTCAGGTTTTTAACACAATTCCAACGAAATAAAAATCCATTGTCCTGGTAAAAAACACAATGTTTCCTATAGTAAAGCCGTGGTGTGTTGGAAACCAAATAAATACGTTACTTCGTGCGCCTCTCTACCTAATGTCAAATATCACATTTTTATATCCAAAACTGTACGAAAAATATTTGAATGTTATTAGATATTTAATCACTCTTTAATATGGTACATCTGGTAGAAATGACCGGTTTACCAGAAATTTACATAAAGGATCTAAAAATCTTCTGTTTCCTTATATAATAAGATATGTCACATGCAAAACTGAGGAATACGGTTATGTCATTCGCAAGTGGGAAGACAGTGTTACAAGAACCAGCTCCAGTGGCAAAGGGCTGACCCGGACTCACTGTCTTCGAAGTATGGGGTGTCAAACCGGGCTAAATAGATTTTTGAATTGTGGTTTTACCTGATTCTTTCCATTAAAGGCATTTCACACTTGTGACATGTAAAAAGAATTGGCGGAATTAAATTTTCTGACTACCCCATCTTGATCAGTTCCATATTTGTTCAGTCATGGATTGTTGCATGTAACGAATAAATATGACTGAGGTGATTGTTCTGCCCTGACGGTAAATTTGGGAGTCAAAATATAGTTGATGGGGTTATGCGGCCTTGAGGTGCCAAATTTAGAAAATGACACAAATGTGGAGGGTGGGTGAACGGACAACAACTGGGTGGGTGAACTGAACAACAAGAATGTTGCAACAAGCGATGCCTCTGTCTTCATTACAGATTCACCTCCAAAACCTCTGTTCTAATAGTAACATACTATCCATCTACACGACGTTGGCTGACGATTTCTCGGGGTGAGAAAATTTTAAAAGAGGAAAAACGAAAACCCGTTTCCAGAAGAGTTCGTATTGATTCAATAAAATTTATTTATATTAGAGGTTTATTTACAAATTATGCATGATTTCTGTGTAGCATTATCCACAGAATTTTGCATTACTCAAACAATGTAAGTTCCATCCTTGGAGAAAATGTTGGGATAACTCGAATTACAATACAGAAAAATAACAAAATGAATTCTTTTGTATAATCTCATACATGATTTGCACTCTACGTTTATTATGTTAGCTTTCAACATTTTCGTAATCCATATTTTCATTCCGTTGTTGGAACTCTGTTCAACACGATCGCCTTTATGACCTTTCTAGACGATTGTGTGGATAATAGAATAATCAAGCATAATTTTCGGTTTCGTCTTCGCGATCATAAAATATTATCGATTCAGCCTTGCGTGCTGAATACGCTTCGAGAAGAATCTGGCCGATTAAACCGGCACTTTCTTTGCAGCCATCAAATGCTTTTAGGTGAACTGACGAATGGATAATAATAATTCGATTGATTTGAATTATATGAAACGAAAGAAAACATAATTCAAAGATTGCGAACTTACATTTTTAATTTTTTTCTTTTTAGTGGTACTGAGGATACATTGTTACATTGACCCGAAACTTTAGAAACAGTTACCGTTTCGAGCGACTGAGACTTATGAAGCATTCAAGAACTCTTTAATGAGAGCGAGTGTTCAAAATAAAAGAGAATTACTGCTATAACAAAACCATTAACAACATAATTTAACTTATAAACTATCAATTCGTTTCAAAAAAAGAATAACGATTGTGATGTGCGGATTTATTCCGCCAAATTGTTATTTAGTTTCAGTAAACATGTCTATGAAATACACAATTTTACTCTTACTCAAATAATGCAAGACTTACTTATTAAACAAATGATTAATGTATAGTTTTATCTACGAGATAAAAGCGTTAATGTCTTCGGATCTTCAATTCCCGAATAGATTCAACTTTGTTTAGTCCCGTTTTGTTTAAAACAATTTATATTTCAGTAATTTTACTTTCCCGCCTTACTTTGTAAGAAGAGAAAGTATAGTAATAGTGCGCCGAAAATGGCGAGCTTTTGACAGAAAAACTTCTTTTGCCGGGCCCTGATAACGAACTAGTAGAGCTACAACAGCACATACTTTCTCGCGTTGTTTGTAACGGCTCCACAATATTATATTACTACATGAACCTGCAAACGTGTTTTCAAGCAGCAATGTTTTTCGTGCCGAGACTCGAACGCATGTCCATTGTGGTATTTCGTCGTGCGCTTTATCGCCCCTCCATGCAGTCGCGCTGCTGTTCTCACTTGGGTCGACGTTTAAAAATTTAATTAACGAGTAGTTTTCGCGTAATTTCTAACTCAGTTCAATGGAAATTATAAAAAAAATTTAAAAACCCGCTCCAATTTTTTACTTTTTTTTTGTAGAACAAGGGACACGTAAAATAATGGCGCTGGTCTCAGTTTGGTGGAACTTTGAATATTCGAAAATTGGAAAAGTTAGAAATAATGTGAGGAAGTATGGGCACTTGAAGCACCACTAGTTCATTCGTATTACACCAAAGAAGTGCATACACTTTATTTCATGGTAAATATTAATTTGAGAAAGTGTTAATTTCAGTAATAAAATGTTTACACAGAATCTTTAGAAACAAACAATAAATGTGAATATCATGCTACTATTGTCTTGCACTAGTCACTCACAGAATGCTTTGCGGTTCACATTTCCTGGACAAATTTCACATCTTGTCATTAGTTTTGTTTCTGGCGTCGTCTTTTTTATTTGAATGTGAATATTGAGCTATTTTAAGTATAAATTCGCGCGGAAATCGGATTAGTATTGACCTCGGAATAGGGCAAAGACAAATACGAAACTAAATTCCGTGTGCAATTCTTGTTTCTGGGGATTCTTTGATGCATCAGTAATGCTTCATTCTCCTGAAAGTTTATCGTGTCAATTTGGATTGTTACAGAATATGGAGGGGGATCTCCAGGGTACCGTGGGCGGACGGCAATGCTAGGAAACGCGGGTCTAATGAAGGCAGACACGCAGGAGACTCTTGGTAGTACATACAAATATTTTCTGAGAATTTTCAAACAGCTACCTATAATGTGAATTAATTAAAGTAATTAAAGTACTGGAGTTTTTTGGATTGACGAGTAATGGATTTTGTGAATAAAAGGTTAGGAGAAATATACTGAAAATCACAGTTTTTCGTTATTAGAGACTCCCTTTTGACTGTACCACATGTAAGAGAAACTAATGTACTACGTAAAAAAGAAGATAAATCTTTACAATACCAATGACCTACAAGCTTTTTTCTGTCAAAATAAGAACATTTTTTCTTGGTATATTATATAACTTCCCCCTTACAGGGTTCCTACTGAAAAACGCCTCCCACACAGGCTGGCTCGGAATTTGAACTAGAGCTACTTAATACGGGATAGCCCTACGTAAATGCTCACTAAAGTACTGGAGTTTTTTGGAGTGACGAGTAATGGATTTTGTGAATAAAAGGTTAGGAGAAATATACTGAAAATCACAGTTTTTCGTTATTAGAGACTCCCTTTTGACTGTATCACATGTAAGAGAAACTAATGTACTACGTAAAAAAGAAGATAAATCTTTACAATACCAATGACCTACAAGCTTTTTTCTGTCAAAATAAGAACATTTTTTCTTGGTATATTATATAACTTCCCCCTTACAGGGTTTACTGGAAGAAAAAAATCAAGATTATTACCTTCATTACACCGGTGACGACCGGTCACCCGTAGGGGGTAGTAGCATTGGATGTCGCCCTCAACATACGATCACTGGCTCTTTAGAATAAGATACAGTTGCGAAGCTTTAGCTACCTCTCTCGTTCCTCGAGGCTGGCTCCTGTGTGCATTGCGATGGAGTTCTCGCAACGCGTGCGCCAGGGGATGGGGAATGGGCGATATGCGTCTTCGGGCCCTTTTAATTAAGGTACAGTCCGACATACGCTCGGGATGAGATAAGGGTTCCTACTGAAAAACGCCTCCCACACAGGCTGGCTCGGAATTTGAACTAGAGCTACTTAATACGGGATAGCCCTACGTAAATGCTCACTAAAGTACTGGAGTTTTAAGCACGGAAATAAGGCTGGAGATGAACGAGTTCAGATAACATCCAGTAAATAGAATCTTAAATATTCGAAGAATTAATTACCATTCCTAATATTATTATTTAAGGAATATAATAATTAAAACTTTCCATAATATATAGTTTTGCCTTGTAAACTATAAAAAAATCTTAAGAGTAATGATAATAGATCCGTCTGTAATATTTAAATTGGAATTTTTGCTGCAGGAGGTCTTTCCCGCTGAATCCGGCGTTTTGTTGTTCTATTATTTTATTTCAAAATGTCAATTTGGAAAAAATTTTAACTTCTTTTTTTGCCATATCTTTTTCAGAATTTCCTTGCATATTTCCTTGACAAATTCAATATATATATATATATATATATATATATATATATATATATATATATATATATTATTGCAGAAATTCTGAGTTCCTATTTAATTGATAAAAAATGCATACGTGTATGGAATTTCGCTCACCATGCATTATATTTGATTCAATATTCATACATCTAGATGATTAGCGAGTATATTTCCGGATTGCAAGTACGAGATGTAAGCTTTATTGGTTCATTCAATTTCTTATACTTTAGAATTGAAGTTTTAAATAATTTATCTTAATTACCGGATGCGAGAAATGTAGTTTCAAAACCGTATATTTTTCAAATTTATTGCTGGTGTCATTCTTTCTCACTTACCACAGAGCTGTAATAATTGGAGCTACGTTTTTAAATATACGGAAATGCAAATCGCGTTTGAAATACACAAATCTCCTTTTATATGTGTCAAGTGCATCCCGACGTTCCTTTCGCGGCAGCGGGGTGGCGGTCCTAATTTATATACGAGGTTCTTGCGAATACGGCGAGAGCTATCCACTTAACCGGCGCGCTCGATAAAACAGCGGTAGTTCCGGGAAACTAATGCCCCGAGAACGTGGGCCGTGCGGTCGCCCCTATAGCACGACTGGAACACTTTATTTCGCAAGAAGACAATGCCATCGATCCGCCGAGCGACCAGCCGCTATAGGCGCGTGGTCACAGACGGCTCGCTTGTATTTTATCGGCAGGAGGCACTTGACAAGGCGCATCCGGGGGTATTTGTCAGAAGCAACAACTTGACCGCGAAATCGATATAGCGTCTGTCTCAATCGCCGGCCGATTTTTGATGTACTCATGAAATATTAGTGACTCGGGAAAATGGATCGTTCTGATTCACAACCTAATTGGTTGGAATGAAAAGTTTCAAATCTTATTTTAGGAGGTATTTCATATAAATCCTGTAGTACATTTTTAAAATTTTCTCAAAAAGGTTCCAATATTATTTTTTTAATAAAACAAAGCGTTCATATAAATACCTATGTATCCGATTTTCATTAAAATCTCTGAAACTTCAGATATTACTCAAGGTCATTTTTTAACTGTTCCTACAGTATTCAAGCGAGATATTTCTGTCTTAATGCAATATGTTCTTCAATATCATTTCTGTCAATTATTTTATGTACAGTTTTTAATATAAAGAGTTTGCATATTGAAAAAAAGAATTTATAAAAAAAAATACTTCACCTTTTCTTTATTGGTTTAGTAAACCTAGAGCACAATGCTTTAAAATATATGGATTATATCTGATTTTCTTTTAACCAAACACGGGACATCGGCCCATTTGGCGACTCGAATATTAAATGGTCAAAATTGGTAAATATCTCGTTTTATTTGTAGATAGAATGTAAACTGCTCCGAGACACGTGGGCAGAAGGGCTACAATTTAGTGTATTGTCAGGTTTATTTCGAGTTTTGAGTTACATTTAGTAAGGATTTCAAAAATATTTTAGGATTAGGCAACCCCAGGGACGCAAACCTTCATAAATCCCATTATTAGGACAATGGTAAGAATGTTTGCCTATCATCTTTAGCATGCTCTGAGCGTTCGGAATGTGTCTCAAATGCGCAGTTCCTGTTTTAATTCTACCTTGTATTTTAAGTTTCCGAAAATGTTTTGTCTGTTTTGTACCCTATGATTTTTTTAAATTTGTGATTTCTATCACTTAATTCAATTTTGGCGCCACATTGACCAAGTTATGGCCATTCAATAAATTTAGAACTTTTGTCTGATGCATAAAATTACCATAATTATTTGGTAAAGGCGTTGAAAAAATTGTTTTGCTGAAAATAAAGAATAAGCAAAAATAGATATACAAATAAGGTTGAAGTCACAATTTCAATTATTCCTTTGAACGAAATCCGTTGACGGATGAAGAGAATATTTCCGATGATTGTGTACAAAGATGTCAAAATACAAAATCTATTTTGAAAATTTTTACCAGTTTTGCATTATTGAACTTAGCAACCGGTTCTGGAATCAGGCTACTGGTGAAATTTGTGAAACGCGTATTAATAAGTTCCATCATCAAACATGGAAAGGGATGGAAAAGAAATGGTCACACAGACATATCGGAAACCAAGAAAAATATTCTTGACGTCAAATGCGAAAAAAGCGGTGACATTAGCAGCAACTTTTAGTTTAGTAAAACTATTTATACTTGTCAAAAGGTTCGGTCGAAAAGAGAAACAAAGTGCATATTCCACATCCGAAGTTGATTGCAGAATACAGTAAGTGTATGAATGAAGTTGATCAGAAGTTCGAAATCTACTGAATAAGAGTATATAAAAATGGTACTAGTCTTTGTTTACACAATTTGTAAATGCTCCTTTGGTAAACTCTGATTTATATTTCGAATTGAACTCTAGTATGACACACATTTACTGGATATATGAAAAAGAATAGTTCTTTCCTACCTTTTAAGAGACAGAAAATGTGGACTATAGAGAATCATATTCAAGGGATGTCTACTCAATATTCATTTGAGGTTTGATCAGAAAACTAGTATGTAGTGCCAATTAACATTTCCCAAATAAAGTTGCGCTGAGTGTGAATTGAAACCTAAAAGTTTGTTTAAACTCTGCAAGGTGCCCTTTACATGACAGATGCTTTGACAGATCTATAAATCAAAATTATTTGAATAAATGTATCGATGTGATTTTGAATATAAACAAGTAAATAACGTAAACAGTTATTAGCGTTAACATTAATTTGATTCATTTGTGTAGGTGGTAGTTAGTAGACATGGCCATCGTCCCCAAATCGGGGCCCCATTTACCTCGAAATGTAAATATAAATTTTACTTTTTCGCGTACTATTTTTGTATTGTTGTGTTGCAGAAAAAACTGGTGATTTTTCGACATATTTTTCGATGGCTCGTTTTGTGGATATCTGACAACGAAAAAGTAACTAATTCTGTTTTCGTGTGCAGTAAATAACTTCTTCTAATACGTTGGGTAGTCAGAATCTACTTTTTGAAAGTCCCTGACACCGAAAAATTGATTTGTGGCAAAAGGTCCGCCTGTCCGTCTGTCTCTGAACAACAGTAACAACCATACGTAGGATTTCACCAAAACAGATATTACCCGATTGATCTGGATGATGTATCATCCCCTTGAATTTAAAACTAATTTTGTTTGTTTTAAACATACTTCACAAGCAGAAAAACATTTTGAAATTTTTCCAATAATAGTTGAAAATTTGGTCTTTAAGTTTTCTTTGATAAAATGGCTAATAAAAATAGAATACAAGTATGTCTCATTTTTGCTAAATTCTGAGAAGTTTGCAAAACTACTTTTTTCGCCGTCTTCCTACTACTACAATATTAGAGACATTTTTCTTAATGAAATTCGTTCTTTAAAATTTAATCTTTAAATAAGGTCATTATCTTTTTCAAACTAATGAGTTGTTTTCACGTAACAATGCATGAAAGAAGATAATTTTAAAAACCAAGCTTTTTCAAAATTATCGAAATTTTTTCATTTATTTTCTGTAATCGTGCCAAGTACCCTTTGTAATGGGACCAAATCGGATTTTCTTTGAATTCTCAAAATTTTCGAAAAATTGCATAAGGGGGAAATAATGCAAAAAGGTATGTGCTTTTGTAACACTAGTAGTTTGTTTATTCTCTTACAATTTTTCTTAAAACATAATTTTAGAGCCTCAAAAGTAGAATGACCATCTTTTGACCACTCAGAGAGTTGCGGTCCTTAATGGGTTTAACTTTTGAATTTACAAAAAATAAATAAATTTATTTTTACAGATGCGTGGGTGTTTGGCGTAATGTAATACAGAGATGAAAGGGTTGAACACGGATTCAAATTCCAGACCAGGAAATCATTTTTGCGAAGTGGAAACGGAGGGGTTATTAGCCAGTGAGATCCCCAAATGATGCACTCTCTCGCTGGCGGCGGAAACATACATAGTCGTGTTCACATGTGCGAAGTTGTCTTCCGGGATCATGTATTATTATAGTACTTTGTGACCGTTGGCAGTAATACGAGGAAGTATGTATTGCTGTAGCATCAAGAGTTTCTTCTTACCCAATTCTCTAGAAATATCTCCGTTATCGCTTGCCAGACTTAATGCTTCGCGTTGCTTATTGCTGCCGTGCTTCTGCAGTCTTTTCAATTTCGCCTTTTGGTCTAATATTTTGTCTTGTTGCTTCCTCCTCAGTGATTCTCTTCTTAATAGGCTATATCGACCGTTGCAGTCATTAACTGCCTGACGGGATTGCCAGATACAATTCCGTCAGACTTTCTTTATGATAGATGTTTATTGATTTGAATTCCAAGTACGAACTTTCTGTACAAAGGTATAATTGATAGGTAGGTACTAGGTATAATATAAAATAAATCAAATTTTGTTATTGTGCTCTATAAGTACATAGTTACTTTCAATTTTGCGTGAAAATATAAGATACTTTTGTGTAGAAACTAGTTGACTATTCATTCAACAATAATATATTAATAATAACAATAATGCAATTATTAAAATATAATTACAGTAATAACATTTTAATTCATATGATGCAATTCTAATAAAATAATTTTTCTAACAATATTATATGTGTGTAAAATGGATTGTACTATTAGCAACATATTTTAGTAAGTCTTTTAAAACGTAAATAAAAAATATTCTTTCTGACATTGCAGTGCTGTGAATAGAGAACTAAAACTCAGATATAACGTATTACATACCATAATAGCATATATTAGTAGGACGATTCATAAAAATAAATGCCTTGAACGAGAAAGCAATTCATTTATGAATATGTAATGTTTCGTTGTCATTTTTGCTTTAGTGTAACAAACAATTATATTCAAAAATTCTTTTATGAAAAGTACATTATGTGATATTTGAACCATTAGCATTGAGAAGTGTGCTCGTCATTGATATATGAAAAGTGAGGAGTAATCATAATAAACATACGTTAAAAATGTCTTTCTTCTCATTCCTATTCTTATGAGGTTGATGCTAGAAAAAATGATCTTGATATTTTAAGAATATGTAACAAAAAATGGTGATTGACAAAAAATTACATTTATATTATAACGTTGCAACTGATTAGTTCCTTTTTACATTGTGTAATTCTAAATAGCGAAGTAAACCTGTGACATGTATTGTAAACTTCTGGGTGAATTATTCCCAATCTCGATGAAGTCTGTCATCAAGTTTCCCTTTAAATAACAATACGAGGGCGTTGTTTAAAAGGATGATACCTTTGATACTCGTATATGTGTGTTTCAGAATAAATGTTACAAACTACCATGGAATGTAGTGGGGTCGAAAAATTATCTCTGTGCCAATGATCTTATAGCAGGAAATTGTGGAAATACGGAAATATATACATATATACACAGGTATTTACTATTGCTTCGCAACCCCGTTTGCACAGATGATTGGCAGATACATGAAATCTTCTTGACTGCGTCCGAATGTGCCCTGCCGAACATCATTGCATAGGACCGGCCTAAAAATCAGGGGGAAATATCACAAGTGTAATTCCGTTTTAGGGATTTTTCCGCTTCATGTTCATTGCCAAACGTGATCGTTTTCAACCCTCCTATATGCCAAAGAAGTTTCTAACATTTATTCTGGGACACGTATATATATATATAGTGAGATACTAAATTTATCTAGAAATCTTATAATTTAATATCTTGAGATCTATAGGATTACGTAGCTGTCGCGGCGCTGACCGGGAGGTAACAGAATTTGAGACCCGCAGATGAATTTTCGACATCAGTTTCAGATCTAGGTTCGTTTCAATCACTGTCTAGAGGAGAATCCTCGTGGTCGATGACTGATCGACAGTATTTCATAGTTTCTCCGATAAATACCAAGCGAATATCGAAATTCCTTTAATGGTCCACAGACCACACACGATTCTTCCTTCCTCATCTTTGTTCTCACCTCTGCCTTCACACAAACACAATCGTGTCCTTACACGAACTGCAGTACCACATTTTCCGGAAGCTTAGAACTTGCACTGCTGGAGGATACTTGCAGGCGAGAAATGCCCGCAGGTGAGAAATGCCCGCAAGACGTATAAGTCGACGTAAGATTTCACATTCTAGCGGAGGAGGAGCACCACACTTCCAGGGATATATCATGCACTATACTTACGAGAAAAACGACCGTAGAAGTTGCCGCGTTCGGGAACTCTAAACAATCAGTCAGTGAATCGATCGCATGGTACTCATCACCTGAACTAGAAAAATTACAGAAATATATGATCTGATGCGCGATTGAACAGTGTTAAGACATTTAAATATAACATACCTGCACAACATCAGTGTCATTTGTAATTTTAACCCTTTATTAGACAGCTAAAATTCAGTACTAAATTCATCAATAAAATAAAATGCTAGTAATATTATTTACATTCCCGTCATCCTCGCTTTGACCTGTTGCGCCCCTCCCCCGAACAAATACGCCCCACTCCACCTCGACCCACCGCGCCCAGACTCGATTCATCCTGAATATGAAGCCTTTGCTAATAGTAGTATCTGACATTCTGGGCGAAATAGAGGTTATTGGTTTCTATGAAGGAGAGTGAATAGCTCTCTGTATATTACAAATGGATTCAAATACAGACAAAAAATGGCGATAATAATAATTCACTCGTATAGATACAGTGATGTGTGCTGTTCATTTCGCGTAATCAGTAGAATCACATTGCATTTTCCTATGAAATGTACAAAGCCACATACCATTATTAAGTCCCGAACGCGTCATATGGTCAATCCAGGATTTTAATGACTTTTATTTTTGCCGTGTCATTACAGAATGTTGTTATTGAATCTTCTTAAAAAGTAATAACACTATTGCATTGAAGTTGTGTCACTTCATCACCATGACAGCTCTGACAAACCCTAAGAAACGTACTGATAAATACATTATAAATTTGATTTTGATTTTACTTTAGCAAGTCTATAGAAATGTTAAGAAACTACATTTTACGGACTATTTTAAATATAGGTAATAATAATAATAATAATAATAATAATAATAATAATAATAATAATAATAATAATAATAATAATAATTATAAAATGTATGTTCAAAATAAAATATATTAGCCATTTCTTTTCTATGGTATTCAATTTCAGTGCTACCACACAAACGGATACGGAATGTCCAACATGCAGAACCGTGTCGGTCGTAAACGCATGTCTAGGGGTGAAATTAACATGAAATGCCTGCCTGACTACAGGTGTACACAACCGCCTGCGCTCCAAAATGGGTTTTTAAGAGAATTCCGTTTGAATGAGAACGATTTTATTCTCATCAAAATCTCGTTAAATCATTACAGGTAACACTCAATCAGGAACAATTCCGTCCGCTGCTATCGAGCGGCTGAATTGTGAATCAAGAGTAATGAACAGGGCAACTGATGTTGAACATGAGCAATTTTTCATGGTCTCATTAAGAACAACTGCTATAATAATATTATTAATTACTTTTCTCTTAAGAAGCAAACATGTTCTTTTAGGGTAGACAATAATAGTATATTTTGTTCAACAATAACGTTTTGATGAACGTTTGATCAAAATCAAAATGCAACTGCAACAGTGATAAACATGGCTTCACTATACGCACATGTTTTCTCCTCTTGCTAGTTGTGATAGGAGTAAAGCTGAGAGTCTGGATTACTATTTTGTTAGCAATACTAAAAGATTAAAGCTGTAGTTCATTTACCGATGCAAATATTGTTTGTTTAACTCGAGAGCCAAAATGTATATTTTTCAAATGTTGCTAACCTCTCTTGTTGGTACTTTTATTCATAATGCGACTTTTTATGGTTGAAGGGTCAAGAAGACATTCTGGAAGTCAAGAAAACGTATGCAGATTGTGGGTACCTCTTCTCTGTCAGTTTTTACTGTACAGTGACGAAAATAAATCAGATGATATCAATCAAATGAACGCATTTAGCAATTGGTTATTGTTCGCCGTAAATAGACAAACTAAGAATGTAACACAGACGGCGGGAAACTGCACTGCTTGAAACTTAGCGAGTAGTGGGTTGGCATTCAACGGAAGTCAAGGATGGTTTCAACTTGTGTTTGTGGTGTGAGTGGCAATGAAAACCATAATAATAATAATAATAATAATAATAATAATAATAATAATAATAATAATAATAATAATAATAATAATAATAATAATAATAATAATTAATAAACATCTTACGCATGTGAACAACCAAGAGAAACACTTATTTGAGATTTTCTGTGATCAATGAGCAATGGGCTATATGAGGATAGGTGGATATGAGGATAGATGTATCTATCTCTCGGCCCTGATGATGAAATTGGAAAACCAGTTGTTTTGGATGATGCTGCAGCATCGCCCTGTAAGTCATCAAAGAAACTACGGAAATTGCCGCTGAAAGCAGTTGATGTATAACACGATCCCGGAGTGGGGGGCAGGAACTCGCTGTTGTTCAACCATTCAAGAAAATAATTCGGATCTGATCCAAGCTAACGATCGCAGAAGTCGGGTATTTTCATGTTAATTCTATTAAATGATATTTTTACTGAATTTTTAACTCCTGCAAAAAATGGACGCAAAAGATAAAATGTCAACATTTTTCATCATAAACAATAGCATAAAGATCACGGACTGAGGGAATAAAAATTACCGTTTTAGAATATGGTGCATGCGCTTAATTGTTGTTAATTATATTAATCATTGTTAAAGTCTGCCGTCTTTCCATTTCACGTCTTCCAATAAGTCTCTAATTGAAACACAGAACGATGCTGGGAAATTAAGTTCCCAAACGCGTCACGGATACTTCCATTGCCAGCTCTTGTTAGAAAGTAATACATTTTAAATTACTGACATTGATGTATCGGCATATCAGTTTTGTTCTTGTTAATTGAGGGAAGATTCTGACTGACGGCACAATATTTTGTGTGAAGTGAAACTTTGAAATTAGGAACTAACTGCATATTGCTTATTAAATTTACCGTTGTGAAATAATATGTGGTAGTACATACTTAGAATTTGGGAATTCTGTGATGAAAAACAAGTTTATTGTGAGAGTCTGATAGAAAAATGCCACTAGTGAACGAGACGTGTGTGGTCAGAGTAAAAGCAAAGAAAACATCACAAATCGTTCCCAGATTGTGCGTGAGAATTGTCGGCTGACTGAAACGGGCAAACAAGTAGACACTGAAAAACAGGCAAATCTCCAACGACGATCTTGACATTGGGACGTGAGTTATAAATGTTCCTAAGGTTATGCGTGTGTAGCTAATTTATTCCCACGGGTTTTTATACTCCTTTTTATTGGGTAGTCTGTCAAGGTTAAATGTTACGAAGAATATCCGTTATATTATAAGCGTTCTGAATGGTCGGGTGTTATTTCACTATCTTGGAAAAATGAATCAATGATTTAATTTATAATTTGTGATAAAAAGTGGACTTACTGTGGAATGTATCAAATTTCTGTTAAATTTATTAGTAACAGGCCAAAGTAGCTTCATTATTAGATAAGAAGCATAATATTCTATTAATTATATTATCAAAACTATTTATGGAATTCATTGAAACAGGTTTGTTTGTATCACTTTTTGCCAATTTCTAGTACGTTCTAGCGTCAGGTGTGAAGTTCCTTTGAAAACAGAGCACAAAAAAGTATCTATTAATTATTAAAAATTAATGTTAAAACGTATTATATAAGAACTGATATGTAGCAAGGAAAACATCCCGTTTCTTAAATTACATCTAAAATTCTGCTGCAGAACAATGCAACTTATAACATAATGATAATTTTGAATAATTTTGATAAAAACAAAACAAAATATAAAAGCAAAGATAAAGTAAAACCAGAGATAAAATAAAACTTTTGGAAAGTGATTTACTTAAATATATTGGAAAGCGGCATTTTCAAACGGCCCATTTATCCGTGAGATACATTGAGTCGAATTCAGCCGCTGTCTGGACGAGAATTCTAACGGCGGACTGCTCTGATCGGTGGTTTAAATTGGTTTCTCCGATCAACCAGTCAAATTCCAGAGTAGTAGGCCGACCTTAAGAAGCATGCCACAGACCGCTTGCGATCTTCCCTTCTTCTTTCTTGTCGTGTTCTCTTGACTCACACTCCCTTTCACGTACAAGCATTTCACTGCCATACCGTAAGACCAGTCGGAGGCTTAGAGCTTTTCCCGGTGGGCTAGTATCCCGCTGGAGGAGATTCATGGAGAGGAGAATTCCCACATGTCGGCTTCGCATCTCAGTATCGAGTGGGAAGAACACAGCCGTCTCCCGCGAAAAACACTCACTGCAGTATGACCACAGCATTTGACGTCCCCGAAAACATCAATCTATAATTAATCATTCATCATCAAAACGAGGTGTGGTGCATATACACGGGTCCATGTCCTCGCAGTGAAATGATCGAAATGTCCTCCGTCTGCTGACAGGACCGATGAGCGGGCCGGCGCGCGCGTCCTCGCCGCCGTCGCCGCCGTCCCCGCCGCCCTCGCCGCCGCCCGCCCCGCCCGCCAGCCCGGTAGCGTCGCCGTCAGCTTCGCCGTCGTCCGCGCCGGCGCCGCCGTCGTCGTCGCCCTCGCCGTCGCCGTCGCCGGGGGCGGGACCACCGCCCTTGCTGCCGCTGCTGCTGGCGCCGCCGCCGCCGCCGCTGCTGCTGCTGGCGCTGTTGCTGCTGGCGTGGTGCTGCGCGGCGGCGGCCGGCGCCTGCCCCGCCGCCTGCGACTGCAAGTGGCGCAGCGGCAAGGAGACCGCGCTGTGCGTCAACGCCAACCTGAGCGGCGTGCCGCGCTCCCTCGACGCCGGCACGCAGGTGCTCGACCTCACCGGCAACTCCATCCGCTTCTTCAAGCAGGACGTCTTCTACGAGGCCGGGCTCGCCAATTTGCAGAAGGTAAGGGCGCGCACCAACTCAGGTTCCTTTCTTTCTTTTCCGTCTTTTTCGTCTTTTCCTTCTTTTCCTTCTTTTCCTTCTTTTCCTTCTTTTCCTTCTTTTCCTTCTTTTCCTTCTATTCCTTCTATTCCTTCTATTCTTTCCATTTTTCTTTTCTATCTTACTGTCTTTCTTTCTTCTTATTATATTTATTATTTGCTTGTTTGTTTCATTCATTATTATTTATTTATCTATTTATGTGATGTAATGTCTACTGTGTATAACATAGTTAATTATGACCTTTCGTTATTTCAGCAAAAGCCATTTTTGACCTTAATTGTATATTGCGTATTTGTCATTTCCTAGAAGATAATGGTAGAAGTTAATGATAGAGGACGAAAGGGCGATCTATAAACAAAATAACCAGAAGAAGTGTTGTGTGATATAACATGCGCCAGGAAAGTCTCTCCACAGTGCTGGTGCGTCTGTTAGTCAGAGAAATAAGGTTGGTAGCGCTAGTTGTAACTTCCAACAAAAGCAAACGTACCTTGCTTACTCATTAGAAACGTAACAGATGCTGGAAGTATTGTCCCTTTAATTTGTTTCCCAGTGATGTGCTTGCTACGAACATGAAAGCAATTATTAATAGAAGACCCTGATTTGGTTCTGGGCGGAGAGACTTTCCTGGCGTTAGATACCAGTTGTGCTGCAGTGCAAAAGGATCTATAACAATATGTCAGAATGTGCTTTCTATGTAAAACGTAACGTAATGATATAATTATAGGAGACACGATTAACAGCGAGTAGCCAAACTTGTTGCCGGGTGTGTTAGACGACGTATTCGAATTCGCAGAAGTAGGATTCGCAGACCGCGAAATCCTTGATTCGATTTCCGACGATGGCGGGCTTCCGACATCAAATCGGGCGATGGCATGACCTGAGTAAAAATTTCAGAGACCGGCCATTCTGATCGTCCGTTTGCGTTGTTTCCTTTGCTCTTTCCAGGGCGGATCCTGGAAAAGCAAATACCCTCGGTAGGTCGAGGTAATTCGCGTTACATCACAAGCCGAGGATGTGCGGGGCGCTCACTTGAATATTAAACTACTTAAATGCGTGATGAAGAAAGAAATAAGCATGCTTTTTTTCGTAATTTCTCTATTATAGAATTTTTCTTCTCCTTGTTTTTCTTCTCATCAGGTAGGCTATAGCCTATTACGCCTCCTTGTTTCCACATTTCTATCCACCTTGTCTTCGAGAGCAAGATGTGACGTCGTCGTGATGTAATTGAAACACAGACATGGTTTTTTATGTAGAGGTTTATTTACAACTTCTATGTACACTCCTCTGAAACTACCGCTGCACTCCAGAGCACTAACCGGGAGCGGTAGCTCAGTGCATCAACTGATGTCACTGCAGCGCCTCTGACCGGGAGGTCCTAGGTTCGAGTCCTGACGGCGGCAGGATTTTCGACACTAGCTTTTCAGCTAGGTCCAATTCAGTCGCTGTCTGGAGAAGTCTAGCGACCGTTTCTCCGATCAACATCATGCGAATGCTGGAGCAGTACCCTAACAAACGGGCCACGGACCGCGCGCGATCAGTCCTTCCTCTTCCTTGTCCTATTCTCTCCCCTCACACACACATACACACACACACTTACATTAACATGCACTACACCACCACATATTCCGGGAGACCGGTCGGGAGCTTAGAGCTTGTCCCGGCTGGGGCGGTGCCCTTCTGGTGGGAGAGTCCTGGTTAGGGGGAAACCCCGCTAGCCGACGGTAGGTCAGCGCCGGTTCTCGCTATCCAGCGGGGGAAGATCACCGTCATATCCCGAGAAAAAAAACATTAAGGTAATGACCAAAGCAGTTGACGCGCCCGGAAACACGAAACAATCAATTAATCAATCCACAGCACTACCTTTTCTGTGGCAAGCCGCCCCAGCCTGTTACAGATTATTCCAGCGAGCTAACCCTTAGCGCCGCTCCTGGCCTCCGTCCCGTAGCAAAACGCCACGACTCGTATGCCTGCAGTAACCCCCTCACGGTTAACCAAAGTGTCTCCGCGATTCGTCTCAAACTCGAATGCAACAGTTTCCTCCACCAGCCCCTATCGCGAGGAATCACGTGACAGATCTCCCACACTGAAGACCCGCGGACCGCGTCACCTCATTATCGAGTTTTGGAGCCGATCTCAAAAACTGGGCCTGCCGCCGGTTGCAGGCCGACCTGTCGTCACACATCAATCTGCGCTAGCTCACCCCAGGGTTCTCAGACCCGCCCCCGGTGGCCTCCACCCTCCCAAGGTGACAGAGCTCCGGTTGCACCGCCAGCTCGGCGCCTGGACCAACCCCTCTCCCTCGCCGGCCTCACGCCTTGTGTGGTCCGATTAGTAAAATGCTACGTTACAATCTCTCCCATACTTGGGGCGGAATATTTTTTCGCTGACTTTATGAATTACAGAGAACAAACTCCCTGGATTGTATGCCGATCTATCATTAATTCCCTGGTCTTGTGACCATCTTTATTGCATTAGCTGTTATCACCTTATTGATACATACAATTTCACCGAGCTATGAATCTTATCTCACATTTTCCTACCAAATTATATTTACATGACTCTGACCCTTCCTTTAGATCCTTTTTTCCCACGTAGTGTGATGCAACACAAATATTCTCCTCCTTACGCAATATGCTTTACCTCAGAACCATATACAATTGTACATATTCAATGTACGTTTATATACATACACCTTGCCCTAGATTTGCAACAAAAATATTTAATGACTTTTTCCCCAAAAATGCAACAACAAAAATACATACGCAGTTCAGCCCGGATTCCGTAGTGTCAACATCGTTCTAGTTGCGTGTCCGCTCGGAAGTCTGTGATACGAGTGTAGTTGTGTAAAGTATCAAGTGTTATAACTATACGGAATAACTACTGAACAAACTACAGAAATACATTCAAGTCGGCTGCGTTTGCAGCTGGCTGGTCCTATTATGTCCAATGTTGAGAACAACATAACCAAACAATCTGCCAACAGGATGAACAACCCCGAAGGTAAGAAGTCATATGCAAGCGCAGCTACAAGTGATGTTTTCCCCAACAAGGATCAAGCTATTGTAATAGAATCAAAAGAAGGACTTACCATAAAAGACTATCTAAATAAGCTAGCCACAATTGTTGATTCTACGAATATTAGGTTTATATCTAGGATTTATAACAACAGAGTTTGTGTTTTTTTAAGCAGTAAGGAAATCGCCGACCATATTACAGCTAATCATAGTACTATTAATATCCAAGACCACTTGTTAACAATCAGGCCCCTAATAAGTAGACAAAAAAGAATTATCATATCAAATGTCTGTCCTATCATACCTCATGATGTAATTCAAAGAGAGCTTAACAAGAGAAACATACTAAATCACTCCAAAATTTCTTTTATCAAAGCAGGAGTTACAGAACCTGGGTTCTCACACATTATGAGTTTTAGGAGACAGGTTTTTATTGACCCAGAGGACATTAGCAAGGTTCCAGATTCAATGACCATATTTTTTGACAATACAACATATAGGATTTACTTTACAAATGACACCATGGCATGCTTCAATTGTAGACAAGCTGGTCATCTTGCCAATCAATGCCCTACCAAGACCCCCACCTTAAATGCTCACTATGCTAACCAAGAACCAAATGAAAGTCAAGAACAGGAATCAATGATAACACAAGATGTGCCACAACCCACCTTGAAGCAAATTGAAGAGCATGATATGGTTAATAACAGTGAACTACCAACTATGAATACAAGAACTTTAACTTATGAATCTTCCTCCCAAGCTGATGATGATAACTCCACATCCAAAACTACTAATAATGACATCCCAAAACAAAGTCAAGAACTGGAGGCAATGATAACACAAGAAGTGCCACAACACACCCTGAACCAGTTAGAAGAGCATAGTATGGTTAATAACAGTAGCTTACCATTTATTAGTAAAAGAACTTTAACATCTGAATCTTCCTCTCAAGCTGATGCTGATAACTGCTATCCCAAAACTACTAATAATGACATCCCGAAACAACCAATCAAGAAAAAGAAAAAAATTAAAAATGATAAAAGTGAAAACACAATAACACAAGATGACAATCAAAGCAAAACTATCGGTGAACTAATTAAGCCTATCCAGAAGATTATTGAAGAACAACCTGATCAATTTCCACTCAATTACATACAATTTAAAAATTTCCTTGAAAACTCCTTTGGAGCTAAAAACCCTATTATAATAGCTAAAGACTATCCCTGTGACACTCAGTCTATTATCCAGATGATGACTAATACATATCCTCTCCTAACAGAAAGATCCATTAAAAACAGATTCACCAGAATCATAAACAAATTAAAAATCAGCAACCCACTTAATGAAGACTCAGAAAGTGATACTTCTGCTTCTGCTTAAATTAAATAAATAGAAATACATCTGATGGATATTCTACAATGGAATACTAATGGTTTTTACCCTCGATATGAAAGAATACAAATTTTGTGTGAGAAATATAAACCTGAAATAGTCTGTGTGCAGGAAACCAACTTCAAAGGAAATAAAACAGGTAAATTAAAAGGATTCAAGTGCTACAATAGAAATCGATCAACTTCTTCTATTGCAAGTGGGGGTGTTGCTATTTTTATCAAAAATTATATAAAAGCAAACCATATTTATATCAGCTCCGACATCGAGGCAATTGCAATTCAAATACAAGTTCCCTTTTCTTTATGTATATGCAACATATATATACCCAACAGCTATCAGTTTGAAAATAATGAAGTGAAGGATATCATAAAACAATTACCTAAGCCGTTTATTCTATTAGGTGATGTCAATAGCCACAATACCCTCTGGGGATCGTATAAAACTGACACAAGAGGCATCAATATGCAAGCTATCATAGAAGAATCTGACTTGGTATTACTAAATAACGGGCAACCCACACACTTCAATATAAGTAATGGACAGCTTAGTGCAATTGACCTCACACTCAGTTCCAACAACCTGGCCTCTAAATGCAATTGGTTTGCACTGGATGAGCCTCATGACAGTGACCACTTTCCTATTGTTACGACTATCAATGATTCTTCATGTATCTCGAATCCTCTGCAAGAGAGTATCAAGTGGAACTACTCCAAAGCCAACTGGAATAAATACCAGGAACAAATTAAAATGAAAATATCTCAAATAGATATGTTTCAAGAACACGACACTGACATCATAATCAAATCGTTTACTGATGCCATAACAACAGCAGCTCATGACTCCCTAGAAATTATCAAACCCACCAAAAGAAGAAACGTGGTACCATGGTGGAACGAAAAATGTAAAAATTCTCTTAAACAGTCCAAACATGCGTTCAATCGGTACAAAAGACATCCAACAAAGGAAAATAAAATCGAATATAAAAAATTAAGAGCTGTTACAAGAAGAACAATTAAAGACAGCAAATCCAACTCCTGGATAAGTTTTGTATCCTCTATCAACGTGAATAATAACATCAAGGACTCTTGGAAAAAAATTAGTTCCATACAAGGTAATAAAAGATTTAATCAAATTCATTTTCTTCTGACTGAAAATGGCCAAGTTATTAATGAACCCGATGATATCGCAAATGAGCTGGCCAACAAATTTGCCAGCAATTCTAGCTCTCAAAATTACTCTCAAGCCTTTCAATCTTACAAAAATGAACAAGAAAGAGAACAGCCGATGGTGAACACAGAAGGATGTCACATTCAAGAGCACCTTAACTTACCTATTTCAATGAAAGAACTTGTCACAACACTAGAAGCCTCCAAAAATTCTTCTCCCGGACCGGACAATATACCTAATATCTTGCTTAAAAATCTACCTCAGGAAGGGAAAGATATTCTATTAAAAATATACAACTATATATGGATGCAAAAGACATTCCCAAAAGTGTGGAAAACGGCTACTGTGATCCCCATTCCTAAGCCCGGAAAAGACCCAACATTAACTGGTAATTACAGGCCCATATCATTGACCTGCAACATGTGCAAGATTTTGGAAAAAATTATTAATCGTCGGCTAAGATGGTATCTCGATTACCAGAAGATTATATCCAGTAATCAGTTTGGATTTCGACCAGGACACTCAACGATCTCCCACCTGGTAAGCATAGATACCTACATTCAAGAAGCGTTTGCCAACAAACAACATGTCTTAGCTGTCAACCTGGACATCGAAAAGGCATACGATATGGTATGGATGCATCGAGTCCTACAGAAGCTGAGCGAAATTGGGGTTCGAGATAACATGTATCAGTTTATTAAACATTTTTCGGAAGATCGAGTCATGCAAGTGAGAGTAAATGGAACATTATCTGCAAAGAAAAGAATAGAGAACGGTGTACCTCAAGGATCCATCCTAAGTGTTACACTTTTCCTACTAGCAATAAATGATGCGGACGAAAATATCAAACTACCAACCATAATTAGGAAATACGCCGATGATATTACTATGCTTTGCAAAGGAAGAAACATTAACTCAAGTCAAGAAATTATGCAAACTGCACTAAATTGTATTTATGAATGGTCACTCAAATCTGGATTTAAATTTTCACCTCAGAAAACGGAGTGTATATTATTCTCAAAAAAGAACATCCATAACTTACCTACGCTTAAAATTGGTAAACAGATCCTGAGATTTGTCACCAGTACCAAAATATTAGGAATGCACTTCGACACTAAACTGACCTGGAAGTTGCACATAGTGAACACTATTAATGAATGTAAAAGGAGAATCAACATACTTAAATGCCTCGCACACAACAATTGGGGAGCTGATAGACAATTGCTATTATTAACATACAAAGCGCTTGTGAGATCCAAAATAGACTATGGTTCAATAATATACAGATCTGCTAGTAAAATTGACCTCAAAAAACTTGATACAATCCATAACCAAGGTCTCAGGATATGCACCGGATGTTTTCATACCAGTCCCATCGGAAGCGTACTAATTGAAGCAAGTGAACACACATTATCTCATCGCAGAGAGGAACTAATAATCAAATATGCTCTAAAAGCAGCCACATCCATGAATCCAATTATAGTACAAGACATATATCCTAAAGAACAAGAGTATGTAGAGCATTCGCGTTTTATACCTTTGTACGCAAGAGCTAGAAAAGTACTTAGTGAACTTAATTTTGATCACAGAAAAGTTGAAAAGAAGAGAAATTATAAAATTCCTCCTTGGATAATCCCGGATATTTCAGTAGACCTATCCTCAGGCACTCATCAAGGTAATGAAACATCTGAGATAAACTCTGGACCGACAAACAATTATGACATGTTTTATCCAGTTTACGCAAAAGCAATTAAAAATACACAAGGAACAGAGGCAACAGTGGTAACGAAAGAGGCATTGGTCAAACATCAACTTAGCTGCTATGCCAGCCATCTTACTGCCGAATTATGTGCCATCTTGACCGCCATGAAACTCATCAAAAAAATTAACCATTCAAAGTTCAGTTTATACTCAAATTCCCGCACTGCAATAAATAGCATCAACAACAATGAAACTTGTAATGAAATGATTATTATAATCCAAGAACTGTATAATGACATTACCAAATCAGGTAAAGAAGTAATATTGATATGGGATATGAATCAAGAAACAGAAAAGCAGAGGGAAACAGACAGAGTAATTAGTGGAAGCACAACAGATAACCCTAAAACTGTACTAGCAATCTCGAATACACTCCAAGATCTAGTGAAATATGCTGGAAAAATAATGGAAGAAAAATGGCCCTCCATCTGGACAACGCTTAAAAGAAGTGACCTCCATAAGAAAGTAACTGAATATCAAAGCAGTAAACACAATAAATTGATAATCAACAAAAAACTAAGCCGAAGAGATCAAGTGATCATCACAAGAATCCGGACGGGACACTCAAAGTTGACTCACCTTCACTTATTGCAAAATAATCCCCCCGAACGTGTGATCTTTGTAGCTGTATCCTAACCCTGGACCACATCATTGTATCATGTCCCAAGTTCGCCTTACAGCGAACAAATCTTTTGCGGGGACAGGACATTGGGGCAATTTTATATTCCTCTGACTTTCAAAACCAAGTGGTCAAATTTTGTCAAATTATTGGCATTAATACAGAAATTTGAGGTCAAAACATGTTAACTTCTGTGAACGGCGTATATTGTAATAACGTAGAAATAAGGCATTAAAGCAATGTAACTATTATTAGAGATAAATGTTACCTGTGTACCCAGATAATGTAATTTGATGCGGTCGCTAATGACCTTGTAGTTGATGCGACCAAAAATAAACTAAAAAAAAAAATACATAACTTTGAAAATAACCAAGTTGCCCTCCAAAATGTACAATTTTCAATAATTTCAGTGCCGACCGTGACTAGTTTTATTGGCACTATGAATATTACATTTACAATATTAATATGAACATAACCTTAGACGTGTATTAACAACTACAGCAAACCCTTGCATCCTTGAAAATAAGAAAGACATTTTATATAAATCAGTAACACTCTTAACTACAGTATTTACAATTTTATGGAATTGCACCGTTTTTTGTACATCTTGGCTCCATTGTCATGTTGCCCTCTTGCACTCGCCTAGGTCATTCCAGGTTCGTACATGCGACTCAGTGAATCCACATTTTACCTGCTCTGCCCCTTTTTTATGAGAGATGGTGATGTAGAGTTGCGAATCTCGAACCGTTCCGCGAATTCGGTCGTCAATGTCCTCGTAAAGCCTGTTGGTAGATCTGTTTGCACTTCCCGCGGAAACCCTACTCTATGAATTAATTTTGAAGGTGCTTCAATGAACGTTGCTGACGATAAATTCCTTAAGGATTTAGTTTCTGGAATTTTGGACGCGGTGATGATATACGTGTTCCCAGCTTTTGACACTAAAAAGGGCTCGCACGCCTCAATTTTACCCTTGTCAAAACTTCTTAGACGACGGGAACGATTTTCAGCGGTGATTTTTCTGTGTCCTGCTCCACCTACTCTCTGGCAGCTGTCGCAAGTGCGTACCTAAGTCTCCATGTCTTTAGAACAATTCGGCCAGTAACAAGACTTAGCCATGGGGTTCTTACTCTTAGTTACCCCCAGATGCGCATTCGCTATTTCGTGACAGACCTTCAGCACCGTACTACGGTAGATACTTTCGCCGCATACTCCGCGCTTGCTCTGTCTGGCCGAAACAACAATCCACCCTTTTCGAAGAAGCCACTTTTTTGAGCCGACTCCCCTGGCTAGCTCCCTTAAACTTTTGATTTCCTCGTTTTCCTCTTGGGCGATCGCGAATGACAGTTTGTCGCTTTTTAATAGATTGAGCATCCCTGCGTCTAAATCGGTCGCGCTGCTTTCCTCGTCTACTCCTACCAACACTTCCTCCGCTCCTTTCGTGACGTCATTGGACGCTGGCGGTTGCTCACGCTCTTGGCGTTCCGGAGAAGCCGTACGTGGCTTTACCTGTGACTTTACGTGAATCTGTGACTTTACCTGTGCCTCACATGCTATTTTTGATTCAAGAACCCCCCCTCCCTTGAACCTTGACCATCAAGGTGGCCCTTCGGGTACTTAATAAATAGTAATCGAGCAGGCAATTTCTCTTTGCTACGGCTGCCTTTGTAACGATCCTGCCGAAAGGACCTTCTAACGTGACGCGCGCCACCGGCAGCTCCTTTGGTCCGCCGGCAGCTTCATCGAGTGGTTGCATAACTCAAATAGATTCCCCGGTCATATGGTCGTCTTGTCACATGTTTGCCGCTTACAATATCATAAGTAGCACCATAATCACGTTTCCAACCTGCTCGGTTGTTCTCATAGCTATCGAGTTTCTTTGCTAACTCGAGAGAGACGCCGCAAGATCCCCCCCACTCATCGATAAAATGGTCACACATTTCAAGATTTTTGTTATAGAATTTATCTAACCAATAATTTTATTCGCTATTTAAGTGTTAAGTTTATTATGATGCTGTTTTATTATTTGATAATTTTTTACTGAACTACATTTTGGTCAGAAAAGTTTGAAAGATAGACTTGCAATTTGAGAAAAAGAAATAAAAGACTTCAAGACATAAACTATTAGTGTTATAAGGATTACACTTATGGATGGGAAACTTAACCGATATTTTACTCTTGTTTGGATGTAAAACAAAGGAAATGGTACGGATATTCTCGAAACATTTTCGTGAAACGGGCATGCGAAACAAGATTATTTTTTCACACACAAAAAAACGCAGAAAAGTGTTCCAAAGCTGTAAAATGCATTTTGAACTATAATCTAACATCCAACTATTCATTTTCCAAACAAACGTGGACCAATTCGCAAGTAAGCACGTAAATTAAGCGAGTAAAGTAAGCAATTAAAGGGTAACGTCGGATACGGTGATAAAAAGTTCCCTAAAATCAAGTAACACGAGTGATTGAACTATGAATAATAAGAATAAGGTTTTTGAAACGTTTACTTACACTCTTCTCACCACCACCACAACTGGACAGCTAAAACCGTTTTTTTAATTTTTTTGTCAACTCAACATTATATTTTCTAATTAAAGAAATATATAATTAATAAGAAAATAATTTATTTTATACGTAATTTATTTTTTGTTATTTTCTCGGCGTCAAATTGAAACGAAAAATCCTTTTTCAAAAAAAATAATCTTTAAGGTGTCTTATAACACGGAAAACATTCGAAAAAATCTCAAAACAGCAAGTGTGAATTTTTTCCGATTTTTTCGATTATTGGCCCATAGATTAAAAATCATTTTCATCCGTTCTCTCCTTTGAAAATCACTTACAACTTTAAAAGTACTTTGTCAAAGGACAAGGGACTTACGAACAGAAAAATATCAAAATATTTATGCCCTTGCTGTATGTCAAAAAACCTGAAAATATTTTAACACAAACTTGCTGCAAGTATTTTAATACATTATGAACTACATGTAGCAATTTTTCATAAATACCCAAATCTTTTCTTCAGTTATACTGCAACTTATTATGGGACCAGCCTTTGACCTCCCTCCACCCAGCTAGTGTTCTCTGTGTAACGATTCAAAATAAGGTTGCTCCGAATCTGATTTTACCGACACAAAATTTACGTGATACAATGCTTACGTATGACTACGCATTTCAGTATCTAGGGTGAATGTAATCGTTACTCCACTAGATATGGCCGATTACCGATGACGTACTTCCAAAGGATTTTCATACGAGAGAGAGAGAGTTCTCCAAAGATTTATTTTTAATTCTTTTTCAACATTTTATTTTTAGAATCAATTATACTACTAGACTCGCATTTATTTGGATGAAAAACTCTTTGTCTTCTTCGTGAAATCTTACTGCACCTACCCCTTCTTGCCTGTTAAATGTCTCTTTCTCTCTTCTGGTTAGGGTTCCTAGTTGTTTTTTTAGATAAACACTATGTAGTTTACAATGTCATGAAAGTTCCAGCGCCTGAATTCACTGTCAATGCTGTTAAGTTCATATTTTCTTTTTATACCTCCCGATCTTAGCAAGAAATGACTAAGCTTTCCGAGATAAAGATATTTTCACATTTTTGTTCACACCATTTACGTCTTCAGTGATAACACTGCCAGATACTTTCTTTTTTTTGTTATTTAAAGTGGCATCAACATCTACGTCATTAGCGACCACTATTAGAGTTAACGTTATGGTTACTATGAGGATGATAAGTGGTGAAAGGACGAACACAAATACAACAACCATGGCCGACGCGGGACTCGAACCCGCGACCCTTTGGACCGGTTGGTCACTACGACACTTCTGCCTCAAGGATCTCGGCCACCGGGCCGGCACTGCCAGATGTTGAGACATTTTTGTATACTTTCCTTTTCACTTCATCATTCATTCTTGAAACTTAATCTATCGTCATAAAACTACACATGTTTTAAATTAAATTTTAGTATAATCATTTTTAAGAAATAAAATTATTATGAAGTACATTATTTATTTGATATTCATCAATCCCTTTCTTTATATTGCAAATAGTGGCTTCAACTTTTATGTGAAAATTGTTTACTGATGCTCTAAATATTTTGATACTTAGCATCATAAATGTCAGACACATGACTTTTAAATTCACAAACTAACGTAAGTGAATGTCATACAAAATTATTTCGTTACACTGAAATTTGCCTTATTCATTTACTGCCATTTACAGAAACATTATAACCAATAATCCCGTAGAATAGGAATGGAATTGTAATGTATTTCATCAACGTGTTCCTCTTGAACTAATTCGCTGGTAAAAAATACGAGTATATTACTTTACCCAGTACAAAAAGTGGACGTTGATAGGCAGTCCAATAATACCAAAATGTTTGGAATCTGATACTATCAATAAATACTCTCCATCTGTTGGATATAAATTCAATTAAAGCATTGAAGTTATTTCAAAATAATAAAAAGTTTTTTTTAAATGCTGACTACGGTCACAACGAATCACTAGTATAAATATTGTTGACATAATGTGTCCCTTATTGTTCCCTTTTTTGTCACTTTTGATACGATTGAAACAAATACGAGCAATGGAAAAGTGTGTCGATACTTCCTTTGCAGTATTTCCAATAAGTAATAATGCCGTTTGACCCTCAGAATCTGGCAGAGCCTACGGTACGGTAATCATTGTTAGCGCTCTATCCACATTACGGACAAGGTGGTTTTACTCTTACCGATTTGGATTCAGGGCCGAGACAAAATGTATAAAGAATGAGCTTTATTTCGAAGTCCATTACAATCATTCCACAACAGTACAATAACAGTTTATCATAAAAATGTGTCTGAATAAGTTGGTTGTTTGTTAGTTTGAGATTGTGGTGTTAGTTGCACTTTCCCAGCAGAAATGCAAACGCGCCATCTTGCAAGTTTGATTCTGAAAAAGTGGATTGGTGATATTAACACCAGAATAAGGCCTAGTAAGCGAAATAAGACCGTCACAATTCTCGTTTCTATTATTCTTCCGTTCGTTCATTCCTAACCGGAAATCGATTTATCACAAAACGAAATTCTGAACAAAATAATAATGATAATATTGGTAATGATAATGACAATAATAATAATAATAATAATAATAATAATAATAATAATAATAATAATAATAAATATAATACAATGTAAGCCCGCAACCCTGGGGCAAACGGTTGCGGCAGTCGTTGTCTCTGCCGAGGAGGATGCTGGTTCGAGTCCTGATTATGCCTGGTCGTATTTGCGATTGTTTCTTCAAGCCGAAAAGCTGATCCGCATAATGAAACACAATAATCTCTCTGAGATAAATATGACTGGGCCTCGGAAAATAACGTGTAGCGTGGTCGTAAATGGCCAATACGGATATAATAATATAATAATAGTTATAATAATAGTAATAACAACAACAATGTTACTATGCGAAATCATATTCGGGAATGTATGAGTTTCTACACATTTCAACACATCTTTAATCCGGAAATTCTCCGGTTTCATTTTGTGATTGTTATGTACGAGGGGATGAGGAAATGCTGCCATCATGGGCAATTCAGCCACCAATGAATTTGGAATTTCCGCTTCAGAAGTGACACAAATTTGGTGAAGCCAAGTAGAGGGAGGTAGAAACTCTAGGATCCAGATTGTGCATACGTCTAATAACAATAAGGTACTATTTGCGCGAAGTGCCACGATATTGAAAAGTTCCACTTCTGATCAAACTTCAGTGCTGTACTTACGAAGCGATATATGATTACAATACACATGAGAGTGAGACTCACACGCAGTTGCCGGATGGCGGAAGAGTTTCTGATTCCAGCATGCTTTTCAGAAGTTTTGACGCCTTTTACAGCAGTATGGTTTGTCTGTGAGCTGAGCTGTAGAACTTTATATTGTGAAAGAAAATTGAGTCGATGTCAAAGCCGATGTCACCCTGTTTCTTCACAAAAACTAGTGGAGCTAAAACAGCACTTACTTTCTCGGCCGCACTTTCACGCAAAGTTACGCGAAAAGTACTCAAATTTTCGAAAAATTGTACATGACCTTATTTTAAAATCTGTCTTTAAGGAACAGATCTGTTTAAGGGAGAAAATCTCTATGTTCATAATTGTAGTTACACGAAGACGCCGAAAAAATTTTGATCTTTTGTAATTTTCGAAACATCATTTTTCAACGAAAATGAGACCTGCACCATTCTCTTAAACATCATTCACACTATCCAGCCACAAAATTTAATAAAAAACATTGGAAAAAAATTTTTGTGAAAATTTTGAAAATGTCCCAAAGGATTTATGTAAAGTCCCTCCCCGAAAAAATAAAATATCGATTTCAACTTCAACGGCTCCCGATATCAGCCAGATCGTTTGGGGAATATCAATTTTAGAGAAAATCGACTCAACGGTTTAGCCGCTTGCGTTTTTCACAGAGAGACGGACGGGCGGACAGACGGACAGATAGATGGACGGACAGACGGACGGACAGATTGATTGATTGATTTTTTTCGTGTTTCCGGGCGTCAACTGCATTGGTCATTAATCCCGTTAGTGTAGTGCATGTTTTTTTCCTCGGGAGATGGCGGTGATCTTTCCCCGCTGGATGGCGAGATCCGGGGCCGACCTACTGTCGGCTAGTGGGGTTTCCCATAACCAGGACTCTCCCACCAGCGCGGCACCGCCCCAGCCGGGACAAGCGCTAAGCTCCCGACTCCTGTCTCCCGAAGTATATGGTAGTGTAGTGCTTGTTAGTGTAAGTGTGTGTGTGTGTGTGTGTGTGTGCGCGGAAGGGGAGAGAATAGGACAAGGAAGAGGAAGGACAGATCGCGCGCTGCCCGTGGCCCGTTTGTTAGGGTACTGCTCCGGCATTCGTCTGGTGTTGATTGGAGAAACCACGGGAAACTACCGATCAGAGCAGCCGGCCGCTAGAGGTCTCCTCCAGACAGCGAATGAATTCGACCAAGCTGAAAAGCTAGTGTCGAAAATCCTGCCGCCGTCAGCACTCGAACCCAGGACCTCCCGGTTGGAGGCGCTGGAGTAACATCAGTTGATGCACTGCACGCGTACGTCACGACGAAAATAATATCTCTAAGCGGTTTCTAGCAGTTTGACAGGAGTTGCAAATCGATAACTAAAAGTTAAAATAATTGTTGCTAAAATTATAAATATTTACTTGTCTATGGACAATAATTCTTAAAAGGAAAACCCCACTTAGAAATATTTGTGGCGTACGCGTAGGCAAAATCTCTCCTTCGGCAGGGAAATATGACGGTATTTCCGTGTCGTACGTAAACGAACTAGCCGCCTCCCCCTGTTTTCATTTTCCCCTCGCCAGTAGCCCTGGCGAGGCGGGAATTTATTCAGTGCTGGGTATACAATGATCGCTCCAACCTTACGGTTTGTGGAGCTTCGGGAGGGCTATTACTTAAATAAACTAACTATAACTAATCTTAATTTAACTTAAAGCTATACAATGCCTCTTTGGGCTTTGAGTTTTAACAATATAAACTACTTGAAAAAGTATTGAGTTCTTGAGATTGTTCGTCTTCTTTGCTTTTTATTTTATACATTCACTCGCTCATTCATGCTTATTCTATATATACAAACCCATTCACTCACACATTCATACCGCACTTTATTACACTAGCACTACACTATTTACACTATATACACTCGCTCCCCCTGAGACAGCGTTCTTTCTGCCCTTTGGGATGTTGCACCAATCGCGGACAACTGTGGTTCTACCTTCTAGCGATTGGTCAACGCGTCCCTCCTCCTGCCCTCCCCCTGGCCGCGGGGTGTCCAAGTTTGTCGGTGTGATTAGGAAGATAGAATTTTGCCGGTAAATTTTTGTGAGGGAAAGGGTACATTCCATTTGAGGTTTGAATGAATTGAGAGGCCTAGAAAATTGTTACCTTAACATCAGCTAATTGCATATTGTTCATATTCAATGGAGCATGCAATTGCCGATTTGAAACGCAAAATTACATTGAGACAGCTTTTTCTTCGTTAACTATTAATTTGTTATTACAAAACCAATTTGAAACTTCTGAAATTCTTCTATTTATTGTTTCCTTTTTGCAAAGATCATTCGTGTCATCGGCAAACAGAACTGTTCTTTCATTTTTGATAGATGAGGGCATGTCGTTTACGTACAACAGAAAGAGGATAGGACCTAAGATCGGACCTTCTGGGACCCCATGTTCAATTGGCAAAGAATTGGGAAGATAAGTAAATAATGTCCTTTCGTGCCAGTACGGTATTTCTGTTCTTTGAGATGGATGTTTAAGGTACGAGGCTATCCAATCTAGGGCAATACCACGAATTACATAAGAAGGTAATTTTGAGAGCAAGATGTTATGGTTAATAACGTCAAAAGCTTTCGAAAGATCTAAAAATATCCCAATGGGTTCATTTTGGTACATTGATGAAGCGACATATTTAAGAAAAGAAACAAAAGGCCGTTAAGTAGATTTTGATTTCCTAAAACCGTGTTGTGAGTCTGAAAACACTTTGTTTTTCCTGAGAAAAGTTTTCATTCGCGTACAGAAAAGCCTCTCCAATATGTTTAAGAAAACTGATAAAAGAGAAATTGGTCGGTAATTTTGAATATAATTTTTGCTCCCTTTTTAAAAAAGTAGCTAAATGTTTGCTGCTTTGAAAGTATCTGGAAATATTTCAGTGCAGAACGAAGCAATTGAAAATGTGAATTAATGGGTGTATAATGGCAGGTGCACACGTTGTTAATAAACAATCCGGAAATTAATCTAAACCAGATGAATATTTATTTTATAGTTTACTGACTATTCTGAGGATTTTGTTGGAAGAAGTTTCAGAAAAAAATCGTGCCGAATCTCTTTGAGAAGCATATTATGTTGAATTTTATGGTTTTAGTCTCTTCGTGAGATCAACCGCAATTCTAGAAAAGTTTTGGTTGAAGAGATTCGCAACTTTTTCTGAATTACTTGGTTCTCTTTCATTATCCTTTAAAACATTCTCTACGAAATATCATGATGACGTGGTCGTATTTTTTATATTCCACATTGCTTTAGTTTTGTTTCAAGCGTTCAAAATACCATTACTTTTCATTATTTTTGCCTGAACTATTATTTTCCTTAAAATTCTTTTATATTCTCGGAAGTAGACATGGAAACCGGGTGATATGTTATAATGTTTAGAAATAAAGTAGAACGTACGTTTGTTTCTACACGATGATCTAATTCCTTGTGTGATCCAAGTATTACTTTTTCGTGTAATGTTTAATTTTCTCTTTTTAATACGAAAGCACGCGTTAAAGTGAATTGAAAGCTTTAAGAAAAATAAATTATATTTTTTATTTGTGTCAACAGCGTTATAAACTACGTCCCATGATTCCTTCAGCAAGTACTCCGTAAATAATTTTATGTTAACATTAGTAAATGCTCTGCACATGCATGTTCTATTTATTGTGTCAGTATTCATGTTATTAGTAATTGTAAGAATTTGTGCATCGTGGTCACTGTAACCTAGATTATTCGTTATTATTTTATATCTAGTTGTGGTTTTGTTAATTATATTTTGATCTATTGCTGTTTGTGATTTAAGTGTATTCCGTGTAGGTATGTTCATTGTAATATCTAAATTAAAAAATGAATTAAATTGAGAAACTGCTCTTTTTCGTGGGATTTGCTCAGAAAATCAATATTGAAATCTCCAAATACAACAATGGATTCAATGTTTCCCGTGGCAATTGCCAGCCACAGTTGCGACTCCATAGCCACTTAATGTGATATAATAATAAGTGATGTTGATTTAAGAGTATAGCAAAATATCAAAACATGTAATAGAAGGTTCAAAAAGCTCTCATTATATACAATATTGCTGAAGTATAATAACCAGTGCCCCACCTGTTCCCTTCCAGTCTTCCCCCTGCCTTCCACGTTCACCCCGTTTTTTGTATTTTTCCCAGGTTCCTGGGTATCTAAGGACCGTAGACATCTCTCAAGAAGTCGGAGACTGCATACTTTTCTTTCAGCTTCCGCGTGCATTGAGAATTACTATATACTTGTTTAGATTTTGTCATATTTCCTGAGTGTCTAATGAAAACATACACTTATCTAAAAAGGATGTAGGCTGTCTGTTGTTTGATTTCAATTTCTGCGCGATTTTGGTTATTACTACATATAATATAGATTTTTTGTGTATTATCATAATTCCTGGGAATCTGAGGAAACCATGAAGACCAAAGGCTTCAGTTTTCATGCAATTGCTCGCGCATTGGAAATCTATATATATAAAAGAAAGTCGTGTTAGTTACACTATTTATAACTCAAGAACGGCTGTACCGATTTGGCTGAAAATTGGTGAGCAGGAAGCTTAGAGCCAGGAGACGGACATAGGATACTGTTTATCCCGTTCGACAGCGTTCCTGCGTGAGAACGCACGTTATTGCACGTTTTCGCACGTTTTCGCGTGATTTCGCATGTTAGCGGTCATTGTTGCCTGTTGTAACCCATTGTTGTAACGCCGCAATGATAACAGAAGGCGATAATGATAGCCGCCTTTCGTTCGCCGTTATATCTATATATAGTCGTGTTAGTTACGCTATTTATAACTCAAGAACGGCTGTACCGATTTGGTGAGCAGGAAGTTTAGAGCCAGGAGACGGACATAGGATACTGTTTATCCCGTTCGACAGCGTTCCTGTGTGAGAACGCACGTTTTTGCACGTACGCAGTGCAACAACGTACAGTTTCTCATAGTGAGTGCAACGCGAGAAAAAGATGGGACCGGCTGTTAAGGCGGAACAGAGTTCGCCGGGTCAGCTAGTTAGAAATATTGATATTTGTGTGTTTTCCCCTATTTCCTGTGAATATCTCTTGTAAAACAGCGGAGACTTAATAGTTTTTTTAGTTGCTGCGGCATTTAGAAATTAGTAATGTAGCTTCTCTCTTATCTTAATATAAACACTCCTCTGAGGCCAGACCGTCCTCTGTCATTATTTACAAATTTTGAGCAAAGAAAAACCTGGCAGGAGGAGCTCGTCTGCGACCATTACAGCAGCGACATCAAACGCCTGATGCCACAACTGCTTTAATGAACAGCTTGTCACTAAAAAATCAGAATTAAGAGGTTTTACTTTCTCGTCTTACTGCGTAAGAAGAGAAAGTCATATTTTTGCTCCGAAAATCGATGATATTTCGTCAGAAAATATATCACTATCGGTCCCTGGTAAAGAAATATTGGATTAAACTTGTTCGTGGTAAATTACTTTTTCATGTGGTCAGAATCCATTTCGTAGCTATTTGATATCGAAAAGTCGATTAATGGCAAAACGTCCGATGTCCGCCTGTCCTTTTGTGCATCAGTCCGATTGTCCGTCGGTGCGTCTGTCTATCGGTGCCTGTGTCCGTGGGTGCCTCTGTCCATCGGTGCCTCCGTGCGTCAGTCTATACGTCAGTGCGTTTGTGTGTCAGTGCGCCTGTGCGTGTCAGCCTGTGCACCTGTGCGTCCGTCAGTCGTGAGCATGTGCGTCTGTCAGTCGTGCGCCGCGCCTGTGCACCTGTCAGTCTGTGCGTCTGTCAGTCTGTGCGCCTGTGCGTCTGTCAGTCTGTGCACCTGTGCGTCCGTCAATTGTGCGCCTGTGCGTCTGTCAGTCTGTGCACCTGTGCGTCCGTCAGTCGTGTGCCTGTTCTTCTGTCAGTCTGTGCGCCTGTCAGTCTGTGTGCCAGGGCGTCTGTCCGTATATTTGTCTGTGGTCAACACTAGCGCCAAACGCGTTCGGACGATTTTCGCCAAGATTGATATTACCCTATAGAAGTGAACGAACTGAAGGTCCTGCGAATGTGAAACGGATATTCTAATTTTTGGAGATACTTTACATTTAATCTCAACATTTTCAAAATATTTACAAAAATGACTCCATTTTTTAAAATAAAATTTGAATTCGGGTAGCGAAAAGAACTCTTAAATAGTTTTCAAAAATTCCCACCCTCCCCCAAAAATCACATTTTTATCATCGTCTTTAAATGCTCTCGTACGATGTAAGAAAATGGTCAGTTCGTTACCGTCCGGGATGCGTGGAATTGACTCGATTGTTGGATAGGAAAGGATGTAATCATGTGGGACGGACAGGCAGACAGGTGCAAGTTACTCGATTCCTATAGATAAGAACATGCTATAAACGTACTGCATATGAAATATTTTCGGCAATTTTACATTTTTAATACAAATGTTATTAACTATTTGAATCGATAAATTATTATTCAAAAGTATATGGCATTCTGTAAATATGTTTTCATGTTGATACGTACTTTTCAGAGCCGTGTTCGTTTAGTGTAATTTCATATTTTTGATAAAAATAATTAAATTTATTCAATTTCAATTAGACCTATCAAAACTAATACCTTAATGAATTACTTGTGAAATGTAATGAAAATTTCTTGAAGTTATGATCATTCCTGACATTTTCGTATGCGATGCTGCAGTAAACCCATCTATAGTTTCAAATTCTGATTCGTCAGCGAATCCCGATTAAATCGGTCATTAGCAGATCAGTGGTAAGTAAGTCCCTAACGTTAGCTTTGGTCTTCCCTAGACCATACCGTTTGGTCTTAAGATCCATTCATTAAAATTTTAAATTGTCACACCTCATACACATTTGGTGTAGAATACGCACACCTTAAGTTGATATGAGCAAGATAATGTGTAAACTACAGTGAAATGAAATTTCCTGGTGACATATCTTAAGTTCGCAGTATCGACTTTCGGGGTATCATGCATTTCACTCTCATATCTGACATTTTCGTGACAAAAATGCCGCTGACAGAAGACGAGAGAGTGGGTTTCTAAGAAGAAGGTAATGAGATCAAATGTGTAGAATGTTTGTAGTAGTAAACCTGTCACCAGTTACACCTTGCATATCTACTTCAATGATTATGACGTGATTTTTATTCAACAATGTAGGCTAGAAATTTATTAATACGAATAATACAAAAAATTAGTTTGTGTATCAAGGTCGTAAAGTGCTGCATTTACAAGCGAAAGAGTTTAACAACCGAGGGGGATATGGAGTCATTTCTGTTCCCAAGATAACCTACATTTTGTTTAATTTATTACTTGTGTAGGGATTGGTATTACATGTTTGCTTCTACTGTCTAAACCGAGAAATGTCTCGACCAATGTTCTACATGTGAAACTTTTCGTATCGTAAATGGTTTGTGAGATTCAGAGTCAGATCTGAGAAAAAAACTGTACAGAAAAGTACTCGCATAGTAAGTTGACCGCAACATGTACAATATTTGTTTTCCTAAAACATTTACACTTGCTTCTAACCTAATGTGATGTCAATTCGTTAGCTACAAAAACATTCGATCGGGAAAATAATGCATTGAGGTAACGTTTGTACAATGATTCATTGCGACTAATTTGTGAGAAAAGCGAAGAGTGGAGACGTGACGTAGCTAAAATCCCTGCATTTGTTATGGCCGGGAAAACACCTGCACACCTGCACCGACATGATGAAACGCGCTCAACAAGCATTCTATTTGCGTAGTCTACTTCACTTATGCCAATAAGCGCTGATGTCATGCAAATCAAGCAAATGGAGAGATACTGTCAAAACAGAACATGTACTCAAGCATTATATCATCGTAATAATTGCGTAAAAATGAAACCACAAGTGTAGTATATGTAAAAATAGAATTTACCTCTGAGTGCCAGAATTCTTTCTTTATGCCGCATCCAGTTAATAGAGAAAATTAATGAAACCGTGAAAATATGAATAATTCTTGCTGTAGAAAGTATTTTTCGTCTCGTCCCGCCTCTTCTCGCCTTGCCTTGCCTTGCCTTACCTCGCTAAAACAATCAAGAAATCTACACTAAAGGAAAAATGATATATTTTTTACTAGTAAATATTTAATCAATACACCTGTGATGTAAATCAATACACCCTTATGTTGATTTTCTTTTGTGGGAGAACTAATTTTGTGCTGTACTATTCGACACTCAGCATACAGTAGGCCTACTATTAGGCATTAATACTCACTCTGGAGAAATGGTCAATTTGGACAATTGGGCACTTTACGCATGAGACCCACTTGAAGGAGACCACAGCCAACAAGCAAAACCAAAAGCAATTATTTACATAATGAATGTAGGGGTGTCCAAAATAATTTTCCTTAATTATGTTCTCAGTTCGTAGCATTAATCAGGTAATACTCCGGTTATAGTGAACTTCTGGGGACTAATATTTTTGGTTCACTATATCAGAGGTTTACTACAGAAGACGATGGCAAAATTCAATAGGATTTCTCGCAATAATTCATTTTATTAATACAGAGAGATAAAGAAAAATACATTAACAACACGAATGAAAATGTCAATATCTTTATTTGTTCTTAAAAAATAAATTATTTTCATTTATTTGGTTCGTACATATTTCGTTAGTAATTTCTCTAGATCCTTCTCCAGAGTTCGAACTCTCTCCATTCTTTTTTTTTTTTTTTTTTTTGTTTAAAGCTCCTTAAGGAAGTTATTTGCTTTTCTTACATTTTTACAATATACATTGCTTCAATTTTTATACATAACATTGATTTGCATTTAACACTACATTTCAACTTTTACATTCAGTAAATTTCTCTGTTTCAACAATTCCATATATCTATCTCATACTTTTATTGTACATGATGACAGAAAGGCGTAAATGTATTTCATACCTGTGCTATTGGGTTGTGCAAAGAATATTTTGACATCTAGGGGTAAAATATCTTTATCTTATTCAATCTTTTGATTAGGTATTCCCTTTCCTCTTTATATTTTGAACATTGCCATATTACATGATTAAGATCCTGATTATTGTATCCACAATGACATGTAGGATCAGATATCAATTTAACTCTAAATAATGAAGAGTTTAGACTGTAATGGCCAGCTCTACATCGGTTCACCATTGAAGCAAAATCTCTCTCAATGGATTTTCCATGAAACCAAGGTCTCTCTGCTTCTTTATAAAATGATGCAAAGTATTCCTTGCCTTTGATGTTAGCGGCTTGCTTAATACTATTAACCGTTTCCTTCATAGCACTGCTCTTAAAAATATAATGAAAATCGGTATAAGGTATTTTTAAATTTCTCTCCATTCTTGATTCTGCATTGTTCACTAAGTATCGTAATGCAATCTTAACACCCTTCAATGCCTGTTGTCGTATTTCCTATAACCGAGGTTCACTACAATCGAATCTTCTACAATCGAATCTTCTACAATCGAATCTTCTTACAGGTATTTGTTATGTAAGTGAAACGGGACCAGTGATTTAAGTTCACTATATCCGGGGGTTCACAATATCCCAGTTCACTATAACCAGAGTCGACTGTATTTAAAGTTCCTTCAGAATATTTCTGTTGGTATGCAGCTGAATTGCCTCTTAAATGATTAGTTTTGTTTCTAAATTATTTCCGCAGACAAATTAGTAATAGAAAGAGATAAAGTTTGAATGTTCTAAGCCACAAAAGCTAGCAATGAATTCACGTCCAGAAAACGTATCGCCAGAAAATCGCGAGGCAGATTGTCGCGGAGTGCGGGATAACCAGTCGATCGGCCGAACAAAAGTTGCGAGGTCGGCTTGTCGACGGCAGCAGGCGCGTATCCTCACCCGTGATGACGTCACCAGCGAAGCGTAGTCTTCTCCTCTGTGGGCGGAGTCGAGGCGGAGGCGGGGGAGATCGCGGGTGTGGCAGGGCGGGGAGAGGCGGGGCGGAGCGAGGGTGGCACGATGCTTGCCGCGCGGGGGGAGGGAGCTGAACACCTGCAAACTCCGCGCCTTTGTGTAGAACCAACCCGTGGATAATCGACTTTGCTGTTCGCCACCAGCACCATCTTTCACCTGAATACAGGGAGAGGAACTGCTTTAGGCGGCGTGAGGCACTGCGTCCCGCTGATTCGGGAGCGGAGTGGGAGGTGGCGGGGCTGGTACAGCTCTATCGCGCGCCGCTGAGAGAAGAGAGGAGGGTAGAGGCGGAGACGGAGGTTGAGGTGGGCGGGGCTGGGCGGCGAGGGGGCGGGGAGGGGTGGTGAGGGGGCGGAGAGGAGATAGAGAGGAGGCGAGGAGGGGGCGGGGAGGGGGGAGGGGCGGGGAGGGGGCGAGGAGTGGCGGAGAGGGACGGAGCCACGGAGGGGTAGGGGTTGAGGCGGGGAGGGGCGGGGCTGGGCGGAGCAGGGGCGGAGACGAACGCGAATCGGTCTATCTGTGCGCGACTTCAACCTCTGGGGATTTCGGCGGAGGCCACGGCGTGGCGCAAGCGTGTGCCTGAGAGGGGAGATTACCGCGGCCGATGCACTTCGAATACAGATTGTCCGCGCAGGCCCAGAGATCGCGCGCGAAACGAAGCAGCCGCTGGAGCTGTGAGGGCGGTGGGGGGAAGGGGAGACTCGCAACTTTTGAGCAATTTGGCGGAGGCGCTCATCTCAATAGTTCGTAGCGAGATTTTGGTTACAAGAACAAACCTTGTAATATAAAGAACGAAGATGTTTAGAAGAAAGATTCTAAGAAAGTACAAAGGCTCGCATGTAGGAAATTGAAATTGACATGATTGCAGGAAAATATGAATACATGTTACTTAGATGCCCAGCTAACGAGAGGAAAATTTTTATTTTTCTTAATTAATAATCTTTGGAAAGCAATACATGACTGCACTATACCATTTAAAAATTAGAACCAATTTATCTAACATACTTTTTTTATTTAAAACCTGTTTATATTAAGATAACAAGCAGAAAGCAGCACAAGTCTGAGAGAAAGAACAAAATAACATTTCTTAAGTTTGGGGAAGATGTATTACGAGAGGTATGTGAGAATGCACCAAAAAATCTATAAATGAAATCTTCGACAACTCGAGCATTTTGCAACATTCTTACATCAGGATTGTTTGAAAAGTAAACGTAGGGTACAATATTCTTTGCTTAGTGGAAGAAAGGGGACAACTTAATCATTCAACTAAATGCATGCCAGTTCAAATGATGCAGAACTATTCGAGACCCAATCAACTATTATAACAGATGATATTTTGTACAAGAGGGCGATCGTTGTCGTGAACCCTGCAGATGGTACTAGAGCTGTTGGAGCTGCTAGAGAGGAAGAGCGTTGTTTGAGAAAGGTAACTCTCGATAACTCTTGTAGTATGTGACGAGTGAGCATGTGTTTCGAGCGAGATAAAACACATAGGGCGAAATCAGCTTTAAATTTGGAGTCTACTGTTCTCTCTGATTGCTACAAATTCTGGCATATCACTAACAACCTTTCCCATTAAAGTGTATTCACAGCATGAACATTACTTATCCTTAATGGAATATTTAAATCTGAATTTCGGTTGTCTCTCTGTACAGGAAATAAGATTTGGTATTAAACTTTATTATCTGTCACTCTCAATTAATATAAAATTTCTTTGGCGAGTTTTCGATTAACATATTCAGGAATCAAATATTGCAGTAAATAGTCATATATAATGTTTGCAAAATCGCGAAGTTGCGAGGACAAAATTCCCATCATACAACAACACATTTCTCTTCAGTACTATACATTCTGTATAATAACAACAAAACGCGTCAGGCGGTCCCCATAAAAACCCACTACGGCACCCAAACCGTATTCAAAAACTAATTAGGCAGTACTCGGTACAAGGTATCCTTGTTTTACAATAAGTTGAGTTTCGAGTCTTTTTGTGTTGTTTTTATGTCACTATTTTGCAAACAAGTGATTGTTAACTGCAATACTTTATTCCTAAATCTGTTCGTCGAAAAATGGCCAAAGATGTTTTATATGTAAGATCTGTCATTGCAATGTGTCGCTTTATCTCATCCAGTAAGCAACGTTTAGTGCATACGCTATAGATTTTCCATCCTTGTACTATCGTTAGTGTGCCCGTACTGTGCCTCGTTCAGGATTCTATGCGTAATGTGGCATTACGGTAATCAGAATTGATGTTTGAGAGGACTTGGAAACCTAACTAAATTCAAGGAGGGGAGTTCATGAAAGTTCATTTTTGTTGTATTGAGATAATTGTTACACGTGTTACAGTGAATTGACGATGTAAAACGAAAACGAAACATCAAAATAATGCGCAAGAAGGGTTCGAGGTAGCTCAGTTTATGGGACGAACCAGCAGACTGTAGGCAGATAAACGTAACACGCGTATGACCCGAGATCTTTAAATTAGAGGAGACCGAGTCTCAATGATCCTTTAGTTAAACGGATACTCCAGCTTATATTCTACAGCTATATGCCGAGGGACGGCCGAATGGATTCTGAGAACTGAGCATTAAATTTCATCACTACCGGAGTTTTGTTACGTTCCCACTTACAACACTCATTAAGCCTAATATGTTTGCAGGTGTGGTAATTAACGCTTTACAGCGGGTTGTAGGCGATCCGGTGGCCGAGATCGCAAAGGCAGTGATCTCGGACCGAAGGCTCGCGGGTTCGAGTCCCGCCTCGGGCATGGTTGTATTTGTGTTCGTTCTCTCACCACTTATCACCAAATCGTTTCTTCACAGATACGTTAACTCCAATAGTGGTCGCTAATGACCTATATGTTGATGCGACCTTAAAAAAAAGAGTTGTACTCACAATATTTTAAATTTAGAACTCCGAATGAATATTGTAAGAGACTGAAAGCTTCTGCATATAGTCGTGATATGTGTTCATTTCTATGATTTTTTGATTTTTATAAGTTCCAAAGAAAAATTGTACGTTTGGGGCAAAATGGGCCCCATCGCAAAGCAATCGGGACAAAATGGGCCATTTAATTTCTGTAGCTGGCTGGCAGAAGTAGATAGTTTACGAATGTATTTCTGCCCTGTTACTGAAGGTGCAGAAGTGTACAAAAATACTCGCTGCTCAAACGATAGTCGGTTTAAAAAGATATCTCAGTTGGCCTGTTGTCTGATAAGAATTGCACCAGAAACAATAGAATACATAGAGATGAAAACACACAAAATATGCTATTAAAGCGAAGAAAAAATTACCACCTAAAAATTAATTTAAATCTAATACGTACCCTTTCTCTCTCAAACATTTGCCGGTAGGAAGGGGGAGGGACGCGTTGACCAATCGCTAGAAGGTAGAACCGCAGTGGTCTGCGATTGGTGCAACATCTCAAGGGATAGAAAGAACGCTGTCCCAGGGGGGGGGCTAGTTCGTTTACGTACGAGATGGAACTCTCGTCATATTTCCCTGCCGAAGGTGAGATTTTGCCTGCGCGTACGCGACGACGAAAAAATATTTCTGAGCGAGGTTTTCCGTCCAGAATTATTGTCCATAGACCAGTAAATATTTATAATTTAGCAACAATTATTCTAACTTTTAGTAATCGATTTGTAACTCTTGTCAAACTGCTATTTTGAGATGTTCATTTCAGGCACAATTTGCGGAGCCATCCCGGCCGTTCTAACGCATATTTCGAATTTGTTTATAAAATTATAAATTGTTGCAAAATTGTTAATTCGCGGTTTTTGATTCAGGGACATAGGGAGACTCTCCCCTTTTTAGATTTGCAAAATTTGGAAATTATTTATAAATTTGGAATTGTTGCAACTTTTTTATTGTCTAATCTAAATGGCGTTTAAATGCAATACAAAATTCCTCTTCTTTAACCATTACCATAAAAAAGGGAAACATACTATTAGCTGTTCGCTATAAACTGCATTGGATTGGATGCATGTAGGTTAAGGTTTTCTAATACAAATTCAATTTTCAATTTTGTGTCTTAAGAGATCACACGAGTTGAATCTCACATCACAAAATACTACTTCATTTGCACAAATATAGAAATTCCTAAATGAACATATATAACTTTATGTTAATATTTTCAATTCAATTTATAATTCAATAATTCAGGATCATCTTTCTAAAACTGTTAATTTGATGTTTTTATAATAATATACGAATACGAGTACATGTGAAATCGTGTTACGTTCTCTCTTCCTCTACATGTGAAATCGCGTTATATTTTCTCTTCCTCTAGATTAGTAAGTGCATGCAAACAGATTTTTTGTTACAAAATTTAACATCCCTAGCAGATCTCTTAAGTATCAATGCGAATTTTAAAATATTTGTTATTTATGAATTCAGTAAAATTGCACATTTTTTAAATTCTAACGTTAACCAACAGAAATTCACTAGGGAATCTCCATTACAATGTACAATCTATTTCATTTCGAAATAATAAGTAAATATGATAAATCACAATAAAATACAATTATCAAAGAAACAATAATTTACAGAAAAGTCCCCCATTGGTGCTTTCCAGGATCAATACATAAGGACTATAACAGAAAAGAGAAAAAGAAAACATTAGAATAATAATAACACAAAACGGAGAATAATTTTTGTGTTGGGTATGTCAATGTCAAATACTAAAGCGGTAAGGAAGTTGCAAAGGGGAGGTTCTATTGAGGCGAGATATTTCTTGGCTATTATCTAAAAGGTTTAGGGCTAGATGATTTGGATGGGTTTCCAGGCGTTTATTGTAGTTTAGGCTAATTTCTTGTATCTTCTCTTGAATTGTTTGAATACTGAGGTCTCGATGGAGTGCTGCATTAGACATGTACCAAGGTGCTGATGAGATGACTCTTAAAATTTTTGACTGGAATCTTTGAAGAATTGATATGTTTGTTCTGCTGGCTGTGCCCCAGATTTGGATTCCATATGTCCATACAGGAACTAAGATGGTTTTATAAATTAGCAATTTATTTTCCAGGGACAGCTTGGATCTGTAGCCAATAAGCCAGTAGAGTTTCCTTGTTTGCAGTTGGAGCTGTTGTTTCTTGGCTTGTATATGCTTTTTACAGATGAGACGTCTATCCAAGTGAAGACCTAGATATTTTACGCAATCGGTTTGCGGTATTGTTTTTCTGTTGATTTCTACTGGCGCGCACGTTTCTTTCCTGAGAGTAAATGTAATGTGAGCTGACTTGTTCTCATTTACTTTTATTCTCCACTTCTTAAACCATTCTTCGAGTGCGATGAGATGGTCTTGCAGGTTGTCCGATGCTCTTCTAGGATCAGGGTCTGAAGCTAAAATGGCTGTATCATCAGCAAATGTCGCAATTACTGTGTTTTCTGTTTCAGGAATATCTGCTGTATATAACAGGTAAAGCACTGGACCAAGTACGCTACCTTGTGGTACCCCAGATTGAATAGGATAAAGGTCTGAGAGTTCGTTTTGATATTTGATTTGGAACTGTCGATCCGTAAGATAAGATTTGAAAATATCCAGGAAGGAATGTGGTAGATAGAGTTTTAATTTGTACAGGAGACCCTTATGCCATACCTTATCGAAGGCTTGCGTGACATCAAGAAAGGCAGCAGAACAGTATTGCTTGTTTTGGAAGTTGTTTTCTATATATGATGTGATCCTGTTTATTTGTTCGATGGTGGAGTGCTGCTGGCGAAATCCAAACTGATGGTCGGGAACGATGTTACGGATGTGAGGTCGCAGTCTTGCTAGGAGAAGTTTCTCAAATATCTTAGATAAAACTGGAAGTAGACTTATAGGACGATATGATGACGCTTCGTGTGGGGATTTGCCTGGTTTAAGGAATAGCAGAATTTGGGCAACCTTCCATTGGGCGGGGTAATGTCCAGTGCGAATTATCCCATTGAAGAGTGCTGTGATTAGTGCAATCCCTTTGCGTGGTAGTTCTTTTATCAACTGTGCAGTGATGAGGTCATAGCCCGGTGCTTTTCTGCAAGGCAGGTCCTTCTGTATTACTTTACATAATTCTTTAGTTGTTATAAACTTTATAGGAAGGGCCATTTGTGCTGGTGAATCTAGATATTCTTCGATTTCCTCTTCATCTCTCATATTCGTAGGCGGGAAGCTCTGAAAAACGTTAGCGAAATGGTGTGTGAATACTTGAATTTTTTCTGTAGCACTTCTGGCCCATTTACTATTTTTGTCTCGAATTGGGGGTTCAGGTTTGATTGGGTGCTTTAAGTATTTTGTGGCTTTAAATAGGGAGTAATCTGTAGCTTCTGTCGGGGAAAGGCTGGAGATGTAATTTTGAAACTTGTTATTTCTGAAGTTCTTTAGTAGCTTGCTGAGTTGTCTAGTGGCTCTATTATAGTTGGTTTTATCTCCTGGTAGTCTTGAAGTTTGCCATATTCTTCTTAACCTTCTTTTCTCATTGACTTTGTTGATGACTTCCGCAGGCCACATTGTGCAATTTTTAACGGAAGTTCGTTGAGATGTTGCCTGCCATGCTGCAGTTTGTATGCTTTGCGTGACATACTCAGTTGCTTCATCAATGTCATCAGCAGATTTTAATGGCATTCGAATTTGGGCGTTGTGGGAGATCCAGTTTCGGTACACGTTCCAATTGGTATTTCTATTTACAAGTATGACGGGAGCGGGTCGTAGTAATATTGTATTACTAATGGTGACAATAACAGGAGTATGGTCAGATGATAGTTCATGGGATGCTTCTATGGAGTAGTAACCAGATGATATACCTTTGGCGACGAACAAATCTAGTAAGTCTGGAATTTTGTTTGGATCTGTAGGCCAATACGTTGGTTCTCCGGTAGAGATGGTTTCAAGCTGAAGTGATGTTACTGCTTTCTGAAGTTCTCGTCCTCTTGTAGTGATGAGCCTTGATCCCCACTGTGTATGCTTTGCATTAAAGTCTCCTCCTGCTATAAATCTCGAGCCTAAGTTGTTAAAGTAGGTTTCAAAGCGTGCTTTATTAATATTGAATCTTGGTGGACAATAGAGAGCACTTACTGTAAGAGGTCCACGCCAGTCAGTGATTGTTATAGTAGTAGCTTGCAGATCGATGTCTTGAAACTCTTTTTCTTCATGATGTTTTATATTTTTTTCTAACGAGGATAGCAGTGCCTCCGTGTGCATGACCGTCAGGGTGTTTGGTATCATATATTATATAGTTTTTTAATTTGAAGTAATTCTTGACTGTAAAATGTGTTTCTGATATTAGTATGATGTCAATTTTATTCTGCGAAAGAAATATTTTGAGTTCTTGGCGATGTTGCACCAAGCCGTTGGCATTCCATGCTGCAATTCGAAAAAAATTACACATTGGATAATTTAGTCACTAATGTTGATACTAGATTTAGGAGAGCATTTATTTGTTGGCTTTGTTGTAGCAGAACATTTTCAAATCTTTCAAATGAGTGCTGGATAATGCTCAGAATAGAGTGGTTCTCATCAAGATATTGAGGTTCTGTGCGCTTTGACCGAGCAATATCGGCCCACGTTCTTTCGTTAGCTTGTGAACGTCTTTTGTTTACTTCATGATAAATATTTTCACTATCGTTATTTTGTGCCTTCATTGTCATCTCTTTTTGAAAATTACTTCTTTGTTTATTAAGTTTATAATAGCCTTTCTTTTTTAGTATTTCCTGGTACACTTTACAACCTTTATAGTTTGCAGGATGATTGCCTTCACACAGAGCACATGTTGCTTCACTTTGCCTTTCTTTTTCACATTTGTCTGGAGCGTGTTCTCTTCCACACTTAACACACCGAAATGGGTACGCACAGTAGGTTCTGGTATGTTCGTATCTTTGGCAATTTTTACATTGAACTATGTCTCGTCGCTTCATACGCGGTGGTTCAAATGCAACAACACAATTTAGCAGTCGGTTAATTTTAAATATTTCTTTGTTATTAGAATTGGGTTCAAGGTCTATGAAGAACAAAGGAAGAGGTAACTTCGTTACCCTATGGCGGACATTTATTATATTTCTTACTTTATGCCCCTCTTCCAAAAGCGCAGCTTTGATATCTTTAACGTCTACAGTATGATGTATATGACGTAAAACAACTCTATACGCACGTTCTTGTTTCAATTGATACGTATAGTAAACGTGTTTGTGGCTTGATAAATGCTTTACTACTGCTCTGTAAGCATCTGGAGGTTTTGGTGCTATTTTGATTTTGTCATTTGACAGAGATTTTATCTCGAAATCTTCAGTTCTTAAAGCTTCTTCTATGAACTTTACCATGGCCGGGACATTATTAACATTTGGAACAAATATAGGCGGTACTGTGGTTTTCGAGGAAGTTTCCTCAGTATTTTCTACTGTATCTTCTGCACTGAGTACACTAAACTTATTGTGCGTGGGCACAGTAATAATATTAACATTATTATCGCTAGACGCTGTCTTTTGCCTTACCCTTCTATTTTCTTCCGGGTCGAGGTCGTCTGAGTTCGGTCGTTTTGGTCGAGCTGGTTTGTACGTTTGCCATGAATTTTGGGTCAGGTCCACGGGAAAAGATGAATCT
>BLKR01006705.1:0-51760 GCA_011170035.1 Teleogryllus occipitalis | reverse complement strand
AGCGCAGAAGAGAAGCCATGATTCCGTATGGGCCGCACCTGGTTGATTCCGGCACAACTACGGTCGACTTCGGTTGTAGTGAATATCTGGGGACTAACAGGTTTGGTTCTCTATATCCGAGGTTTACTCTATCCGAGGTTCACTATATCAGAGATTCACTATATCAGAGATTCACTATATCGGATGATAAAATTAAATAGAATTTCTCCATAACGATTGATTTTATTGTTATAGAGATATAGCAAAATACATAAACAGCATGAAATGAAAATTTGATAATTTTTAATTTTTCCTTAAAGAATCAATTCTTTTTAATTCTTTGCTTCGTATATTTTCATTAGTAACTTCTCTAGATCCTTCTCCAGAGTTCGTGTTCTCTTCGTACTTGATTCTGCATTGACATTTGTGTCTACGTATCGTAATGCAGTCTTGACACCCATCAATGCCTCCTGCACTGTTGGAACACCGTCCCACTCTCCGAAGGCCCTTTTACTCGCCTAATAACATACGAGATGCTTTCGATAGCGGGATGGCGCAAGCGGTTAATGAAACTGATCGCTTTACCGCGCGGCACGGCGGATATCGACAGGCTGTGGCAGTCGCGTGCTTCCTGTCGCCCACGTTAAAATCAACGCGCTTTGTCCCGCGGAATATCAAGTAACACCAAGATGGAAACTGAATCAAGCAATCGCGGGACGCCGCCGCCAATTGTAGCCCACGCAGGACTTGGCCTTTGTTTACAGTGAAACTGAGTGGGCTAAGGTCATCAGTAAGGTGCCCATTCCCGATCCATTACCTTCACCTCAGGAGAGACTTTTTCGATAATGACATTCGGCCGACGATATTTTTTCAAGTTATCTATTGTTTGAATTTATGGCACTGAGGCCATATATTCTTTTCCAGGAGGGAATTAATTTCTAGTACGTGTTTCCTACGTGAACGCTACCTATAACCGAATCTTCTTATGCTTATTTGTAAGGTAAGTGAATCGGGACCAGTGACTTAAGTACACTATAACCGAGGGTTCACTATATCAGAGTTCACTATTACCGGAGTCGACTGTATTCGTCTGCCATGTTACAAGCACAAGTTTCTTATTCCCGTAATTCAATGTCACAGCAGCCGCTGCTGCAGCCGTCTGGTCTATTTAGATCGAAACACATTATTTGAAGAATTGAACTTCTTATGTTTTATTACATTTATTCATTTATACACTGATTTCGTTCGAGTCTATTTAATTCAATTTCAGAACTGAGTAGTTACTAAAGGAGAATCGCTCCCAACACGGACATTTCATTCTCCCACAACCCGAAATTCCTCTTCTCGCTTTACCTCCGCCCCCCCCAGTACCCCGCAAAAGCGCAAAACTTGCCAGGCCATATCTATCCGCTCCCTTCATAAACAAAACAAGCGACCCGAGCGCGGCGCGGCGCGGCGCGGCGCGGTGCGGCGGCGCGCAAAATTCCGCGAAACGCAACGAAACGTGCGAGCGGGCGCACTTGCAGATAAGGATCACCGCTGCCGTCCAGGCAGGCGCCTCCGCGTCCGCGCTGCCAGTCACCGCCACCACCAGCGTCCTCACCGCTCTCTCAGCGACCCCTCTTTTGCTCTCGCCATCGCCGTCGCCCACGTCTCGCCCTCCACTCTATTCTCCTTCCCGGCCCGACGCGACGCGACGCGACCCGACGCGACCCGTCGCGACCCGACGCGACCCGACCCGACCCGTCGCGACCCGTCGCGACCCGACGCGACGCGACCCGACGCGACCCGACCCGACGCGACCCGACCCGACCCGACACGAGCCGTCCCGTCATCGTTACCTTCGTCATCGTTACCTTCGTCATCGTTACCTTCGTCATCGTTACCTTCGTCATCGTTACCTTCGTCATCGTTACCTTCGTCATCGTTACCTTCGTCATCGTTACCTTCGTCATCGTTACCTTCGTCATCGTTACCTTCGTTACCGACGCGACGCGACCCGACCCGACACGACCCGACACGACACGAGCCGTCCCGTCATCGTTACCTTCGTCTACATCGCCCACGCAACGGACATCGCCGCCCTCCACTCCACTTCCGACCCCACCTGTACATCCCTCTCCACTGTCCCCGCCGACCACCACGCTCTCACTGCTGCCATCGTCCCCGCACCGCTCGTGCCCCATCCTCTTGTCCCTGTCCGTGACCTCCGCCTCCACCGCCACCGCCCTCGCCATCCCCGTCCCCGTCCCGTCGACGCGGCGGGCCCTGCAGAATGCGGCTCTGGAAGCGGCGATGACGGCGCGCTCGCTGCGAGTCGTTCATCAAAAGAACAAACGGGTAAAATGCATTCGGGTACGCTCCGCTGGGCGAAAAAGCGAGTCGTGCGACTGGTTCAGCTGATTCTCATTGCTCCGTTGGAGGGCTACCGACGGGCAGGCCGAGGAGACGCGGAGGGGGGGATAAGGAAAAGAATGGTGGAGAACATGGGCAACGGAAATTAGACAGACAGAGAAGACGCAAAGACCAACACTCACTGAAGGAGAAAGCGAGAGAAAAAGAAAGAAAGATGAATAGAGAAAAGAGATATACATTTTATTAGCGTATGTATAAATCCATATTTATATATGGTCGTATGTATCTTGAGTGAGTAAGGGAAAGAGACAGACATGTTGTAGGATCAGAAGGAAAGCAGCTACAAAAGAGGGAAAATCAATAACAATAATAATTATTGAGAAAAGGTAAAAAGCAATGTCTACGAACAAACACGATGACAAAGAAAAAAGCTAAACTGTATTACTGGTATGTGGTGAAGAAAAAAAAAGTATTGACATTGATTGATTTAAAGTTCTATTTCATCTAAAGCTAATTCTCATATAAGAATGGCCAAAACTACAAGATTTGTATCATCTATCAGGGATTTTAGTTCAGTTATACTCGTACCATAAGTCTCGATTTGCATGTCAGATATTTGTTTGGATGTCTGTAATCTTATTATCTCGAATTCCCTGGACTGTATTTTACCTCTTTTCACAAGTCGCTGTATGCAAATGAACGATAACTGCAGGTTCCGCAACTAATTAGAGAGTCCGTGGTATATCTACAGGATCTGGCTTATTTTGCTGCTGTTGGCACTTGTTCCTCGTTTTCCATCACTCAGGCAGAAAAATATTCCACAGAACATCACCATTAGAAATAGCACATGTCGAAAAGCAGTCTTATTATTTCCACAATTTAATTACTATTATGTAATTCGACATTACACGGATACTATTATTACAAAATAACTGTACCACGTGTATTTAATATATTTTAATAATTAACACACCTGTTCACAGTAACACACAAGGCCAGAACGTAAAAATGTGAAAGCACAGCATTTTATATGATGTTTTCGAAAACTGCCTGCCATTTTATTGACTTCGTGACATATTTACGTCGGGACAATATAAAACTCGTTTCATAATTATTAAAGAGAAAAATCATAGTGAACGTAAGTCATAAAATTCACCCTTTTTACGCTTCTTCTAGGATGTGAAATGCGTTAATGTGAAATTTCGCGTGACAGTGTGATTGCAATTTATTCTGCAGATCTCTAACAACACGATAAAGCGAGATTACGTGTTGCATCGAAGTAGTAAGAAACGGACAGCATCCATTTGGAAATCTCATTTGTCGAAAACTACGTATACATTGATTTTTAAATAGTTATGGGGTATATTCCGTACCTAATATCGTCAACGTACTAAACATTACATTAAGTTATTTGGAAACTTTTTTCAATTTTTTAAAATTCATATAAAGTACATAAAATAACCAGTTACTAACTGCTTTTAGAAAGAGAATGTTATTGTGCACATTCTTGATAACTTGAAGTATGTGAAGGCGTAAAGTCAATACTAGTAATATTATTCCATTTAAAAACTATACTGTCTTGTACTTGCTCATTTTCGAACCGAAAAGTAAAAAAGCATATTTATTAATCTTACTACGAAAAATTAACATTGAACGTACTTTTTTCCACTCACATGTGATGAAAAGTAAAAGTAAGTGTGGATGCGACTTTGGCGATGGCATACTTTTTTAATCTTATTTCATCATCGAATTCTCTGGGCTGTGCTTCCATCTTTAAGGCTAAGTCGCATTAACATATTTATGAAAAGACAACCCGACAGCAATTGTTTAGGAAAGTTTCCTCGGAATCCAACAAAAGATCCAAAAATAAACTTTCTTATTCGCAAGCCAATTATTTTGTCAGTTTTAAGTATTAAATAAAACACGCTTCCGTTGTTGCCTTTTGAAAGTTTGATTAAAATAAGTGTTTCCTTAATTAAAATAAGTACTTTTTAAAATTTCTGTTGCTAATTAATGTCGCCAAATTTAGTATCGAAATGGATCATAAATGCATTAAAATTTATTCTTACCTTCTTGGTAGTTGAGTTTGTGATATTGAGTAGACAATTAGTAGATGTCGGTAAATACATACTGAAGTAACGTGCAATAATCGCAATCACCTCTGTTACCACGAAATGGCGTACTAAATCTACAGTGTTGTTGTGTTCACCATTATCCTTGCATTTTCCTCACTGCCAATGACGTCATCTCAGTCATCACACATCTTTCTCATCCATATCCTAATAGTTATCGTAATCTACGGTTTTGTTGGTTTACGGACGCTCAGATATCTTCAACGTCACCAACAACTTCGAAATTGACAAAGTTACCGGCGCTAAAGTTTTCATCGAAATTACTTATGCCGAAGTGATCAACGACCAAGTGACCGACGACCACGTCAGCGACGACCACGTCAGCGACGCCGAAGTTAACGACGCCGAAGTTAGCGACGCCGAAGTTAGCGACGCCGAAGTTAGCGACGCCGAAGTTAGCGACGCCGAAGTTAGCGACGCCGAAGTTAGCGACGCCGAAGTTAGCGACGCCGAAGTTAGCGACGCCGAAGATAGCGACGCCGAAGATAGCGACGCCGAAGATAGCGACGCCGAAGATAGCGACGCCGAAGATAGCGACGCCGAAGATAGCGACGCCGAAGATAGCGACGCCGAAGATAGCGACGCCGAAGTTAGCGACGCCGAAGATAGCGACGCCGAAGATAGCGACGCCGAAGATAGCGACGCCGAAGATAGCGACGCCGAAGATAGCGACGCCGAAGATAGCGACGCCGAAGATAGCGACCCCGAAGATAGCGACCCCGAAGATAGCGACCCCGAAGATAGCGACCCCGAAGATAGCGACCCCGAAGATAGCGACCCCGAAGATAGCGACCCCGAAGATAGCGACCCCGAAGATAGCGACGCCGAAGATAGCGACGCCGAAGATAGCGACGCCGAAGATAGCGACGCCGAAGATAGCGACGCCGAAGATAGCGACGCCGAAGATAGCGACGCCGAAGATAGCGACGCCGACGCCGAAGATAGCGACGCCGAAGATAGCGACGCCGAAGATAGCGACTCCGAAGATAGCGACCCCGAAGATAGCGACCCCGAAGATAGCGACCCCGAAGATAGCGACCCCGAAGATAGCGCGATAGCGACCCCGAAGATAGCGACCCCGAAGATAGCGACCCCGAAGATAGCGACCCCGAAGATAGCGACCCCGAAGATAGCGACCCCGAAGATAGCGACGCCGAAGATAGCGACGCCGAAGATAGCGACGCCGAAGATAGCGACGCCGAAGATAGCGACGCCGAAGATAGCGACGCCGAAGTTAGCGACGCCGAAGATAGCGACGCCGAAGATAGCGACGCCGAAGATAGCGACGCCGAAGATAGCGACGCCGAAGTTAGCGACGCCGAAGTTAGCGACGCCGAAGATAGCGACGCCGAAGATAGCGACGCCGAAGATAGCGATGCCGAAGATAGCGACGCCGAAGATAGCGACGCCGAAGATAGCGACGCCGAAGATAGCGACGCCGAAGATAGCGACGCCGAAGATAGCGACACTGACGATAGTGACCCCGAAGATGGCGACTCCGAAGATAGCGATTCCGAATATAGCGACTGCGAAGAGAGCGGCGCCGACGTTACCGAGGTTCAAGAGACCGACGACCAAGTGACCGACGCAGAAATTTTTGGTGCGTAAGATACCGACGTCCAAGTTACCGGCGTCGAAGTTACCGACGGAATTCCCGCATACGAAGTGTTGGTTCGTATCATTTGTGCCACCACCATCCTCCCGGCTTCAGCCATTTTTAAAAATAAATTAAAATACCCTAAAAGGAAAGAAAAATTACCTAAAAAATGGGGTCAAAACCCGTTCGGATGAACAACTTCAGCTGTTGGATACATTACTGATGTATGCGAAGCATTTTATTTTCGTTCAAGTGAGCTCAGCTTTCAAACTTTTAGTTTGGACAGTTCTTTACCAGAAATCATCTGTCTTAAGTTATCCCAAAATCGTCTGAATCACCAATGGCGCTGACAGGCGCCACAGGAACCCTAGATTACACACTCACATTGGCTGACAATACAACTTGTGAGCGAAGAAATCGAACAGGCTACCAGGAATATTGAAGGGTACTCAGAAATTCTGAAGAAAACACTTGTTGTATCTCGTAAATATTATTTGAAGCAAGCACCAGTAAAGTAATAATATTATCGATAAAATAAGCGAAAAATGCTTCAAAGAATCCAGAAAAAGGTAAGAAATGACTTATTAGTCGAAATCCACTAAAATTGCAAAATAAGGACGTATGAAAATGAGTCATTTCCTTTCGTCATAACAGAAAATGAATTTCGATACGAAATAACATTTTTCTGAAGTAAAAATAAAATGACATTACATTAAAATCCGCCCCCTAATCATCACCCTGTCTTAGTTTTATCCACCGTCACCGACAATCTGCCCCACGAAGCCGTCTTGGTGCGCCGACCCCCTCGCCCCGCTCTGTTTACCCGGCGGACGGAGGGGGGTCGTGGGGGGTCCCTGCGCCCTGCCGCCGGCAGCTGCGTTTGTTACCGCCCGACTTCCAACCCGCTGTTAGAAGGTACTTTTGACAGCTCTCTCCAAACTGCGGCGTTGTCAATTTGGCTGCCTGCGGTCGAGTGTTGCCTTCACCCGCACGTTCGGTTTCTGGAACTGCCGTACGTGGTCACCATACTTGGGTTTTTCTAACGTGGCGGCTGAGGGTAGTATCCCCAAGATGGAATTCGGCACGACTTTTTGAGTCATTCTCAGTCCTGCCGCTAGAGTCGCTTGATCTGCAGCACTGCTTGATGCGGTCGCGATCATTATCGATGTATCGCATCAACGATGCGATGCGACATCTTGCGGCAGGACTGAGAATGCCTCAAAAAGTCGCGCGGAATTTCATCTTAGAGATACTACCCTCAGCCGCCACGTTAGAAAACCCCAAGTATAACGTTGGACACCATGACAGTGGTTCAACATGTGTCCCAAACCAGACACGTATATAATGATCGTAACGATGAACAGGACAGTTAACAAACGTTCTGATGGAAACGCAGGATTGTACGCTTCACTCTAAAACTGTCTCTTTTATTCCCTCATAATTTCTGCACAAAAATATATTCACTGTCTTCATGATTGTAGTACAGTGAAATATAATACAAACGGCCACCTCAGTTATTTGTATCAAATAACGACCATTTTCGGAGAACCGAATGATTTTTCCATAAAACACTTGAAAAAATATACTCTCCTTTCAGCAGACATCGCAGCCAACAACTGACAGGCACATTTCGTAGATTTTCCTTTTTAAAGCGGTCACCTCAAGCGATGTTGAAGTGTATTATAAACAGAAACAGCAAAGTAGATTATTGTATCTTCTTCGCCGGGAAGCATTGTCAAATTACTTTGAATAATGACATTCCCAGTCGCTTTCCTTACAGTGGGATTAATTTGTTCAGGTAACATTTTTTTATGAAACAACAACGCTGGCTTTTCCCATGTTCACAAACCATAGGAATGTTGTGACCCGTTATTCTCTTCTGTTGGAATCTTGTTAGGACTCGCGGGATACCTGCGCCACTACGATCTAAAGGTCATGCGCTAACTCCTTCGTCAGGTGGTGCCAAAGTTTCTTCACAGAGTGGATTACATCGAGTCCACTTTGCTCGTTTGATTCAATGATGATGGAAAGTCAATTTCCTAACTACGAGAATAATTGACAATTCAAGAGAGTGTTTCGCCGAGACGAAGCAAACGATCCCAAATACCTTGTTAAATTGTATTATAATTTATGGTAATTAAAAATATTAAAGGCAACATACTACATTTCATAATTTTATTTGATTTAAGCTTTCAGTATTCTCGTAATTTTTGTTAAGCGGCCACCTAAGTTAACAGCCAATTATTGCCGAAAAAATTGGTGATCATTGTAGAATTTTAACCATGACTGACAGTGTGCTTGATATAGTCAGGCACCGTCACTGAAAAACACCTGTTAACATGCCTACTCGTATCCCAAACAAAAAATTGAAAAGAGCTGCAGTGTGTAATAAAATCTACCTAAACCAATAAATATTATTCCAACACTTAATATTTAAGATTTTTTACCAGAGTTTTTATCCAACCGACAGCCGGTTACCCTTTATGTTCTCCAAAGGGACGCGTATTCGACCATACACAAGACACCAACACACTAGCGGGCTCCTCTTATTTGGAGTCAGAAGAACGCGAGGTCCTCCGCGACAACACATACACGACAGACAAGGGACAAACAACCATGCCCAAGGCGAGACTCGAAGCCGCGACTCTTCGGACCGAAGCAATGAGTCGGTACACGCTCTTAGCCACCTCAGCATTCAGGTTAACATATTTAAGATATGCCAGTAAAAGTTGTGAGAAGAATCACATATGTATTTTCGTTTTCCGGTCACGTCATTTAAAAAAATCAAAGTTTTTTTAATGTATATTACAACAAACAGCATTATGACAATATAAAAACTAGAGGTGCCACAGATGGCAGAGATTTCCTCTTAGCAAAGTTTTCTTATTTCCTTGGTGTGGTCTGGCTTTAAGGTCTTGCTCCATTCTCTGGTCAGCTGCCATCTATCGTCGCTCAAAGTACATTTGTTTTTTACATTTTCTCAACTTTTGGCTTTCCTAATAGTACAACCGAAATATTACTTCAAGAATATTAAAGAAGAGTAAAAACTCGTCCTAAATAGAAATTTTCATTGAAAAGTTTGAAGCTGTTTTTAAGAAAATGGCGATTAAACATTACTGTAAATGCGAAATTTGAAGCTTTTTTTCACAGGAATCTATTGAGTTTTCGAAAAACTTTATTTCAAGTCCTTTCAAGCACTTCCAGTCACAAATGTATCACTGTACACAAATTGATGGAAATTTGCATATTAACGGCATGAGAGATATTTCAAACATATTACATTTGTGTTTTTTGGAAAAAACAAAAGAATGCACCAGAATCAAATTTACGTCATATTAAACAGTGCAATTAGCACTATCAATTGGGAAAATTTCAAGAAAAAATTTGGAGCACTTTTGAGAAAATTCGAGAGTTTCTGAAAATTGTGAACTCATTTTCACAGAAAACTGTTGAGTTTTCGAGGAACTTTATTTGATATTATTTAAAGCACAAGTACTCATAAATATTATGTACTCAAATATATTTCTCAGTATATACGTATCTATACGAGAAAGCAATACTTAGATTACAAATATTCAAATTCAATCTTACGAATAGTTCAAAATTGTACATATTATACCCAAAATTTTACTTGCTAACCAACAATAATGAGTATGCTACAGTAATAAAGGTTCACTTCATCACCATACTTTAAGATAGGTCCGTATCATTTCTTCGTAATATTCAATATAATAAAGAGTAATTAAATGAATATTTACTCAATAGTCGAAAAGGAAAGTCCAAATATCGGAATATTTAAAAGTTTTGAATTTTAATTTTAAATACTTGTTCCAATTCTTGAAATTCGGATAATCTTGGCTCCACACCGCTTTCCAACATATTAAATGAACCAACAAATGTAATTTGTAAATATTTTTTCTTATTAGTTTCCATATAATTAATTATATCATTTATCGAATTCTGTCTTCTGTGCTGGTCGATAATTAAATTCCATAGACGTATAATTTCGGATTTACAAATCAAATTCTGCTTACTGCGTGCAACCATCGGTTTGTGAGGAATTTGGTGCAAGCACCGAACGTTCTCGTTCATGGCACGATTTCCACATCCAATAAATCAAGAAGACCGATACTGGCTGGCAACATGCCCGTGAAAATAAATGGAAAGGCATGGAGGCCAATCCATAATGGAATGTGCTCACATGTACTTCCTTACAAACTCTGTGTGCACAAAAAGTAAGAGAGATGCCTATAGGAATATCTGATCGTTGAATGATAACTTCTTATTACTCATAGCCATTACGTTTCGAAAATACAAATGAACTGAGAAAAATTTATTTTGTGGCAAGTGTCTTTTTAGTAGAAAATTGCTACATTAATGTTATTTGTTGTTAATAACTGTAAATTATCGAATTTTGAAAAATATAATAAAATCCATCATTAATTAAATATCTGTAGTCATTTATTTGCTAAGTTCTCATTATTAAGGCAATTCAGAACGATTAATAAGCCAAAGAAATTTCATCAAATATTTCTAAATACTTCAAAGCTATGGCTAAAACGTACGTTATTATTCATTTTAAAAGTTTTGAATTGTCATTGAGAAAAAAGTTATAAAGAGCACTGTTGTAAAAGTAGCCCTGTTAACTTTTTATTCGTGTGTCATTTCCCTGAACGAATCTAATTTTCAATCGGCCAATAAACGAAAGAAAACATGTTTTTCTCACAATCCTAATATCAGGAGACCCATTCCAGATTCGAAATGGTGTAGAAATTACAGTTGTTCCAAACGATTTTCCCCGCGTGCATACTTAAGCAACGCAGTTACGTTGATCAAAAGATCAAGCCAGGTCCTTCAACGAAACACACTCAGCGCATTCGTTACTGATAATTCAACAGTCGGGCGATGTTAACGACGCAGTTGCCTCCTTATACGTCTTAACCTGGGCCGCACACGTTTTATAGTCTCCAGGCGCCAAGATAAGTGGCGGCGATGGGCCGGATCGGGGCGGCGCGGCGCGGCGCGGCGCGGAGCTCTCGCAGCGCGGGCGGTGCGTGATGAAGGATGATGTGCAGCCTCCCGATTTCACCTCTGACCCCCCCCCCCCAGCCTCCGCCTCGAAGGTCGGCCGCGCGAGAAGCAAGTCGCGTTGATTCACGCCCCGCCCCACCCCATCTCCTCAACGCACTCGCGAGTTGGGTCGGTGCAAGTGTACACAGCGGGTGTGTTACGACGCATACTGCGATGTATTCATAGCTGCCAGTGAAATAATCAGCTGCTACGGTGTCATCCAATCGGAAGGTTGAACGCCACCATAGTGACGTCACTGTATTGACGTGTAAGGTCCCGATTGGATGGTACCATAACAATGATGAAATGCCACAGGCAACATTAGAAAAATCGCGATATAAGTCCGAAATATGGTGTTTTTTTGTTTGTTTTTCTATGGCATTTATCCAGCCGACAGCCGGTTGCTCTTTACGTCCCGAAGGGACGCATATTCGACCATACACTAGACAAACACTTGCGGGCTCCTCTGATCTGGGGTCAACAGAACGCGAGGCTCTCCGCGACAACACACACAAAGTCAAGGGACAAACAGCCATGTCCAAGGCGGGACTCGAACCCGCGACCCTTCGGACCGAAGCGCTGAGTCGGTACTCGCTCTTAGCCACCTCGGCCATCCAGGTCGGCATATGGTGGGTAATTCGCTAATTATAGCTTGACAACTTGAAAAAATCCTGGACTGCCCACGCGGAAAAATGGAAAATGGGGTCTCTTCCCGGCTCAATTTGCCTCCCGAAGAGCAGCCGCCGTCTCGGCCTGGGCGCGCGGGGCCAAGACAGGCTGATCTTGACGACTGTTCCGAGTGATGAAGGCTCTGTTGTTTTTTAAGTTGTCGAGCTGTAGCCATATATTTCACTTATTAGCTAGACGTTTGGATGGATGTACATGAATGACTACATACAGATCATTCCGGACATCATCCGACTAATATTGGTATTAACCCCAGGAGCGCCGGCTGTGAAGGTGATTCTTCCAGTGTGAAGCGACTTGTATGTTCCCAAAGTATATTTTAGCGTAAGAATGCGTTAATCTTTGAACAGACTCAAGGTTGTTTTATGTAAATCTCAAATGCCTCTGAAATGTGTAGCGAATAGGCAACTGAAGTGTACAAGGGGGTTAGGTTACATGGTGTCGTACAATAGAAATTTACGACAGTCAAAACCCGAAACTATACATTTTGCCTCTCACTAGCTCTAGAAACATCTCACCAGCAATATAATTCCTGTTTATCACAATACTTTTTATACCTTGTCACCGTAACGAACTTCAACTCCCTTAGCAATCTTAGTTGGCTAATGTGCAATTCATCCCGCTACAGTTCAAAGTATGTGGATGATCTTGGCTGTCCGGGTGACGCCGCGTCGAAGGCTGTGTTGCAGACCTGCTGGGCAGACCAGCCCTGAGGAAGACCACGAAAAGATGGTCGAAACGTCGGCAACACAGCCTTCGACGCGGCGTCACCTAGACAGCCAAGATCATCCACATTAGAGATGGGCTTAACAGCTTTTCTTCAATAGCTGTTATCACAAAAACAGCTGACTCGTAATAGCTGTTATTAATAACAGTTGAAAAATAACAGGTCCATGACCAGCAACCTAACATGAGCAACTGCTAAGAGTTAAAGCAGTTGTAGCGACTGCTAAGAGTTAAACCACGCAAAACGAATAACGTTGGTAGCACCATAAAGCTTGTGCAGCTACCTTACGGCGCTTCCTTGTACTACTTTCCCTAGTATACCCCATTAGTATACTCTCTGTTCCCTAACATGTTTGGACAGAGAAGCAGCTGATATGAACGAGACTGGATTAACTGCCAAGGATAAATAGTAATTCATATAATGTGTAGCGAATGTATATAGAATATTACTAAAATGAAAGTGATTCGGGTTCAGATTGCAAATATTCTTTCAAATATGCAACTTGTGCACAGTGAAGTGACGAGTGCCAAAAATAATGAGTAGAAACAGTGTTTTTGCTTACGTATAGCTAAAATGTTAATGGCTATCGAATATCAAGCATTATAACGTGAGTTATTTGACCGTAATTTCATTTATTTCATTGGAACTAGGGAAATATTGATCTCACTTAAGCAGCAATGGGACAGAAATAAGTTAAGATATTGGACGGACTTAATTTAAAGGACAAACATCTTGTTGAAGTGTATACAATAAAATATAAAAATAGTGTGGCACATGGTGTGTAATAATGAATTATGTATTAATGAATCTATAATTTGAACTCTGGCAAATCATGATTGATTAGCTGCAGTGAAGCTGTTATCGTACAAAATGGTTGGTTGGCACAAAAGCTTGTAGTAGTTCGGATTAGGCCCAGTAGGTTGCAGTTCTATGCATTTCAACCGATAACAGCCAATAACAGGATAAACGAAATAACTGTTATTTCGCGTAACAGTTACGAAACGTAAACGGTTAAGAAATAACAGTTTAGCTGTTAAGGTCACATCCCTAATCCACATGACTCCGGCCGCGGAAGCCTACGACTTCAGTTCAAAGTATGCTTCGAATCTGTTCCTATTATGGATTTTATGCATCCATTTTAGATAATGTGTACATTACCAGGCTAATTCTCGAATTAGATTCGGACATTACCCGTCACATACAATTGAGAGGTATAGATATAGTGTAATATAAATGAACGTAAGAATATTCTGCGCTATCTATGTAAATAATTGCGAATTGGAGAGTGAATGGTCTCGTGTCAAACATTACGAAACTGGGAACAATATCGAATTAGGAGTTATTGGAACACTAGTGTTCTAATAATCCAAGGCCAACTATTAACAAAAGTCAATACACAAAAGAACATCTCTTAATTATGCACATTAATTACAACATTGGCAGAATTATTCAAATTGATACTTGCAGATGTATACATCTATATACGTTAAACATTGGATATTTTTTTCAACATTTGAAATATCTTGACCCATGATTTATGTAGCTAATTCCTTTTCCCGCGTAAATTCTGCGTTCGACTTTCCCACGTAGATTTCTGCTACAGAACTGGACTTTAATCATCTTTTCAACGTGTGTATATCTTATTTTATTTTAATGTCTTTTCAATGTGTGTAAATCAGCACCAGAGTCGGCAAGCAAAGAAGTAGATGATCTTCGAAAGCAATGATCAGTTAAACTTTTAGAATTCTTTCAATTCACGATACGTACCAATATGTTTAGGATTCGCCCAAAATGTGCTAATGCCAACAGATTGCGACAAGCATTTCCCAATTTGTACTTTTTCAGAAATACAGTCATCTTTTCTTTTTATAAATACACCATTTTTCAAAAATCTTGTATTCTTTCTCTACGGATTTCGTGACTCTTCAGATATTCAGCAATTAAGAGCATAATTCGCTCTCCTTTCAATTTAATTGTCCATAATTATTAAATCTGAATCAATCACCAGGAAAACATAATTCTCAAGGAATAAGTAACTCAGTGCAACTACATATGCTATTTGGAATTGTGTGTTGTTTCCAAAAGGTATTAGAATATTAAGACGGAGATCGAAATCTGAAACTGTTCACATACGAACTTCAATAGGAATAAGTAGTAGGGTTGAAACTTTGTTCTCATATTTCCTAATGAACTATCACAACTGATTCATTAATGAAGGTGAATGTTCTCTGTGAATTTACTAAGAAGTCGCCGTTACGTGTGTCCCCGTTATGTGGATGGTCAATATTTATTCCTTCCAATTTATGAATTCTAATCACGTCGTTCGTCTACAAATGAACGACTGCACGAGCAGCCAATGAATCATCACATTTCAAATGAATGCAACACGAGCACCGAGCACTGACAAACACGCATATGTGTCTCTCTTTTTTCTTTTTCTTCTTTCTTTCTTGCTTTCTTTCTCTTTCTTTCTTTCTTGCACAATGTACTATTACTTCTGCACCAGAATTGTCGCGAACAAAGTGACAACAATAGAAATCATGTGGCCTTAAGTTCGGTGCGTAATATTTCAATGTGTGAATAACTAATCCTTACAGATATCGAATACTAGCCTAGGATATTGATTTTTATGAAACAAATTATCAGAAACCAGAATATCATCTGATAGCCGAAGGAATATTCTACAATTTTTAACTTAATTTTACCATTTTTGGGGGTAATTTACTCCCTTCGTTGTCTTCATTTTACACACACACACACACACACAATCTCCCCCTCTTTGTCCAGTTTCCAACTGAGCTTCACTGTGAATTCTTTGATCTCCCCCCTTCTACCATTCAGAGGTGTCAGCGCAATAATATTTCGTCAATCTCTGATCCAGAGAAGAGAATGACATAAAAGCTTCAAAGAACTTGTCAAAAGCATGAAATGTCACAGTTTCTTGTTTCAATGATTGACATACATGGGTATAGCACACATGTGAAATTCTCCCCTTTTCATCTCAACTGGGCATATTCATTTCGAGTTTTGCAGAAGTTTGTGAAATAGAGTTGAGAATCCAATGTCCAACACAGGATTCCACAGAATGTTCACAGAATTGAGTATCCAACGTCCAACCAACTAGAATGACGTATGTGTAGCACACTCAAAACACAAGATTCACTGCTTTGCATTTAGGAGCAAGAACAAGAAGACCGAATTGCAAACGGAGACTGAATTGCAACGTATGAAAAGTTGAAACCTTTGCGATTCTCCAGTGAAATGACAGACGCAGCTTCGACAGACAAGCAGTCGCTTTATTTCTTGCGATATAACCAGAGATCAATCTCGCTCCTTCGTCCCTGAACACCAGGCCGGTTTCACGCAGAACAGTCTCCCTACTGTTAACATAACTAAACATCCCGACCTCTCACAGATCCACACCGGGGTGGCGTGGCGCGGCTCGGCTCGGCCCAAATCTGTGGAGCGCACCTCACCAGCTGCCCGCCGCAACGGCACAGGCTGTCCCGACGGCCACAACAGCTCTCGCCTCCGCCACGCCACGCCAGGCCGGGCGGCGCCGGCGGCCCGCACTCCCTCTGGAGAGCACCCATCCGCCGGCGACCCACATGCGAAAGTAGGCTGCCTCTCTCCGCCCCGCCCTTCCACGCCCCTCGCGCCCCGCCCCGCCCCGCCCGCTGTCCCGTGGCGGGAGGGCGGGCGGCCGCCGTCGGCGCGTTCTATTTACGGAGCAGCTGTGGATGGGCAAAAACCGGGCCGGTCCCGCGCGCCTCGGCTCCGCCTCCGCCCCCGCCCCCTTCCCGCCCCGCCCCGCCCCGCCCCGCCCCGTCCTCGCTCCAGCCGCCCGACCGGCGCGGCGAGGCGAGGCGGGCCGCGCCGCGCCGCGCCGCGCCGCGCCGAGCTGCGCTGCTCGGTTACAATGCGATTTTTATACGCCGCCGTATTTCAAGTTTGACGCGCGTCGCCGCCGCTCCCGCCACCCCCGCCACCGCCGCCACCGCCGCCACCGCCGCCGCCGCCGCCGCCGTCGCCGCCGTGGCCGTCGTCGTCGTCGTCGTCGTCGTCGTGCTCCGAGCCGCGCCGGTTCGAGGAATCCCGCGGAGGAAATGGCGGTGCTTGAACCCGGGACCTTGACGGGCGACAGCGCGGTGACGGTGACGGTGATGGTGACGGCGGAGGCGGCGGCGCCGGGACGGCTTGGAGCGACGGACACAGAAGGCTGCGGCGGCGGAGACGGCAAAGGTGGGGAAGGCATCAAGGCGAGGGAGTCGGAAGCAGGGATGGTGTCGGCGTGGGGGCGGCGGCGGGGGCGGTTGCGAAGGGCAGCGACGACAACTGTCGCAGTCGGACGGTTACTTGATTGGTCAGGTGACGTGAGGAAAAAGGTGGACAGGACGAAAGGCATTGATCTTGACTCTCTGTCTCCAGCCTCCTGTTAGAGACTTGACAGGTAGTTCGCAAAATACTAGAAGCTACAGGGGTAGCTGCAGGGTTCACGGATTTGAACGATAAAGTAGAAATATGCTCTCATGCTAGGCCTTTCTTCCTATCATATGTTTTTCATCCTCTAAACATTTCAACAATCTTCATTTTACACATAACGTAATATATTTTCCCACTTAAAATAAAGAAAACAATTATAGTGACATTTCATGATGACATCAACATAAAATCACTTAACATGATTTTGGATTTTCGATTATCCTGGAAACCACTGAAATAATATTGTTGGGGCATAAAAGTGTTCCTATGACAAAGAAACTTATTTTGTTACCCAAAGAAACAAATGGGGGCGCATGAACTGCATCGGAATGAGCACTATAAAGAACGAGTTTCCGCTTATGTAAGGATACATTTTTTTTCATATAACATGGTGAAGCGAATTAAGGATGTCTCTACAAGTCAGCAATAATCGTCCCGAATAGCAATCGTCGTGTCGAACCGTCAGTCTGGAGTCTTTCCATTACCCCAAATGACCCTCCGTTCTCTGACTACGATCTGCGGTTTCTTTTAAGCCGAGCCAAGCCATAAAATCTCTCTAATTTTGAGGACGACCGATATGTTGCGTCCCTCATTACTTCTAATGAAAAAAAACTTCGACAAAAAGTTGCTAGATGACAATTTATTACAACACGACAGCAAAGTAATTGATATTACACGTCAATGAAGAGTCGACATAACGGTAACTGGACATTTACGATATCCTAGAGATATTAAGGATTAATTTTTATGAAACTTCTTTCAAGGTAAGATTTATGACACAATATACGAGCAATATACGAGCAGACCGCTTGACATTAGCACAAATATTCTCCTCAATCCAATTATATTGGAAACGTACAAGGCCATTATCATCACTATCATTATAATCGTGTTATTTTCATGATTTTAACCTTCTTTTCTTCTTCATTTATGTACTTTCTTCTTACAACACATCTCAGTGTTAGAACATCGCCAGGCTATGGTCTCTGGGAACCTGTTTTTGACAATGTTGATAAACTAAATTAATACTTGACGATGTTCTGTGACTTTAAAGGATAGATGCCATTGCTGATAAATGAGGTAAATGAAAGAACACGGAGAATTAGCACCTAATTGAAAAAGCGAATCATCAATAATCATTGCAACTTCCTCTTGATGTTGCTGGATTTCGTTTCCCAGCGCCAAAACGTGTTAGTGAGGAACGCATGATCTTGAAAAAAAAACAACAGAAAATAAATTCGTAATACAAGAACCTCGTCACCTTACTCACACAATGGCCATGTTGTCACTCCTATCACGACCGTTGTTTCTTCCGATTACCACAATCTGCGTTGAAAAAGCGGTCTTCACTATCGGAATTTTGGCATTTGCGATTTCCCTGGCATAACAGTTAGCATATCGGGCTGTTCTACAAAAGTTTGCATTTTCAAACCCGATCGAATAAGTGAATTTTTAAGGACGAAAAATTCCGTCCTACGCTTTGCTTCGAATGGGAGGTAAAACCAGCTCTTCATGTAGAATTACTGCATGTAAAAGAACCTCAAGCCTAAAACGTTCGAGTTGCGCATGCGTAGATGTTAAATTGCTAAAGTCCCTATTAGGGAGTTCAAGTACAGTTTAGCGTACATCGATCGGTAGCAACATCGAAGTCAATAGCAGGTGAAATTAAGAAGAGATTTTGCACAAATGTTAGGTCGAAACAGAGGAAGTTCCGAACTGTGGTAACAGTGTGCTAAAATCCGATAACGCCACATCATCTTGTTTCACATTTGTTCGTCTAGAGCTACCGCCAATTTCGTGTTGCATTTATGGTCGGGAATATACAGTTCGCAGCTGCTACCAGGGCCGGAAATAAATTCAATATAGCACAACTGAGTGATCGATTAGTGTGCGACATAAGTCCGGCCGATTACCATTTAGAGTTCGATTTCGAGTTGGTGCATACGCAGTCTCAAAATTGCAGTCGATTGCTGTGCTTGAACTGTCTATTACACTCGACCACCCACTCCTATTACGCTCCGGCTGCGCCGTCACCCAGTCACACTAGCTATGTAGCTAGCGCCGAAATCCCTGCCGTCGGGAGTGGAACCTTAGGACCTCCCGGTCAGAGGCACTGCAGTGACATCACTTGATGCGCTGAGCCACCTAAGCCGGAGCGCCTGCACGCGCGAGCACTTGGCGCGGGGGAGCGCTCCGGCGACGCGACGGCTGACGAGGAGAAACAACTGAAGGCCGCACCGCGTGGACGAGCGAGTGCGCCGCGGCGCGGCGGTCCGCATGCGGAGAGCGTTCTTTCGTCGGCCTTTGTCTATCCGCTCACGCGCTCGGGATTTGCGGGCAAGCAAAACACTTTTACTCGGAACTCCGTCTGGAATTCAATTCATTGCCTCCGAAGCACAATGGGAGAGTTGGAGACTTATGGACAATTCTTCTTCTTCTTCTCCTCCTTCTTCTTCTTCTCCTCCTCCTTCTCCTTCTTCTTTGGTTACTACAAACCAATTCAAGACTGACATCCACTCGCATAATCAAAATACACTAACCGAGTCTATCCAAATCACGGGGGATTACAAACAAAGCTCGCATGTGAATCGTTTTTAGCAAGATCTCAAAAAAATTTTGGTTGCCTTCAGAAGAATTTTGCTGTCTTTCACCGTCCTAAAAAGGATAATCCCAAGAACAGATATTTTTAGAAAACTACATAGCTGAACATTTGGTTAACCTAAAGTGTAAAATGTTAATGCCCAAACAAAATGAGGGGTATATTCGTTTGATCAAATTACTCTCACATTAGATTCAAGAAATACTTGAACTTTGAATATTATTGTTTAAAGCTCTTCAGAAAATAAAAATCTCCAATTGTTGATCGTACAAACGACCAAAACTTTGAAATCCAAAACTTTGAATTTCAATTATAAAAAATTAGTTTGTGAGCAAACGAAACCCATAATTTGCCAATATTGATTCAATATCATATTGAATATCCGAAAACAGGTTTTCAATTATATTCAAATCAAATATTGTCTCGAAGTAATACGACGTTTTTCTTAATAAATATCGTTATATTCACTTCAATTTCGATTATTTCGTAATACAATAGTTATTAACCCATTAGTTATCGGCCTTTAGGCTGATGTAAAACAAATAATAATGTCCTTTTTTGCTATATCGTTAATGTTTAGTTCAATACTTTTCATTATACAACCTTATCAGAAAAAATAATATAAATAAGAATTCCCTTTTCTTGGTGGAAGAAAAATCATCCGCTTCAAACCATTTGTTTCTTAACAGACGGTGGACTGTTAAAACGTTAAAGGAACGACCTTTAAGAGCGTCTTTAGTTCCTCCCTTTGGCTGCGTTCAGTGAATAATATAAAAATATATTAAGAAAATCTCAAGAGAAAACGTGACTGACACCTATAAAATACGACATTCTTACTTGAACAGAAGGAAATAATTGACATCTTTGGTCACGAATGTGGTCATCAGATAAGCAGGCTAAATATCTAAAGATCGCGTAATTTTCTGTGCAATTTCATGCTTCATCAGTGGCCACTTTTTTTCCTTAATGATTTTGTCGTGTTCTGGCGGAAGCCTTAAAATTGTACTCGACTCACCAGCCAGAAATGTTAGGTAGTGGTTCGTACGGGACTTTTAATAACTTGTTTTCGCGTCAATTAATACGAAAAAATATAAAGTCTGCATTTTTATATTAGCCATTTTCTAAACATCCATTGATCTTCACTTGATTTTTCTTTATGCTCTTTATTTAAAAGAACTATTACGCTGTGTTAAGTATACTGAAGTGAACTGAGAATTTTAGAAAGCGAACATAATGAAACGTTGCAATGACAATTGAAAAACAAACGCGTTACCACAGCAATACCAGGTAAGGAAGTTCGAATAGCAACAGCCAGTTAATGACTCATTTCTTCCAGGAGTATTCGTAATATTTAGTCACCGGACGACCTCGCGTCGGTCACAACTTGCAGGCCGTTGGCTACACTTGAGATAATAAATCTACGGCACTTACACTGTTACCGATAATGACCCACTAATTGCTTCGCGAAAACCGCTTATCGCTTAGCAAAGCCTGCCTACAACATCCCTTACTATCGGGAGTTTTAGAACATTGTTATTACACGAAAGGTGTTTGCGTTCTTCCTCAGGGAGTTGATGAACGAGGCGCGTTCACCCTTGTCTTCCAAGATATGATGAGCATTACTGAGGAATACACCGAATGAAATGGAGTAAAATATTTTACTTATTTATAATTTGTTATTTTCACTGTTCAACGTTGCAAATATATTAATTGAGTGACGTTTAGGGGCACGTTCAGTGCAATGATCATTAGCTCCGTTAGTCTAGTTAATGTTTTATCTCTAAAGGTGTCCGTATTCTTCTCCTGCTGGATGATGAGATCCGGTACCGACTTACACGCCAGCTTGTGGGGCATTTCCCCCTCCCAAGTATCTCCTCTAACAAGGCACCGTCCAACACGGGACACGATCCTCACATGTGAGCTAGGGTGCTAAAGAGTAGGAATGTATGTGTGGGGAAAGGATAGGACAACGAAGAGGAAGCAAACGGGTACTGAGGGAATGCCGGACTAGTACCGCGCAAGATCCGTGAACCTTTTCTTAGGGTACTGCTTCTACATTCGCCTGGGGTTGATCGGCGAAACAACGGAAAACTACCAAACGGAGCAGCCGGTCGCTAGCATTCTCCTCCAGACAGCAGCTAAATTGGACCAAGCTATGCAACTAGTGTGGGGAAATCTGCCAATGTCGAGGGACAAATCCTATGATCTCCCGTTCAGAATCGTTGCAGCATTAGTTCATGCGGGCTCTGAGCTATATCGGCTGGTCTATTAGAAGTTATTACAAATGATCAAGTGGGAAACCAACTACTATCGCCAAAATATCCAATTTATATTATCTCTACAAAGTAATGCGAAATTTAATGCGCGACATTTAACGAAATATGAAGTATACAACGGTTTACTTGCGTATTCTAGATGATGAGATTTTTCAGTTAAAGTTTGTGTTTTCTCACTCCGCCTCTGAGTAATATATTTCCATTCCATTTAAACTAAGTTAACATCAAGCAGTTTCTAAGGAGACACGCAGGTACTATGAGTACAAAGAAGAAGTAAACAGATGGCATGAAGAACGCCTCATTTTCTAGGTAAACACAGAGCAGAAAACCCCAAAACGATCTTATTATAAAAGTTCAAGATCGTTTTTCTCGAAACACTTAATATATTATCTACACGGAGTAGGACTAGTAACACAAACTTGAATTTTATGCAATGGGGACTCGTTCCAAGGTTGCACTATTGCACTATCCCCAGATAATCGAAAAAAACATCGTATAGTTCATTAGGAATTCAATATTCGAAATATTGCAGTAATGTCGATGTATATGAAATCATTTGGAACCAAAGAGTGCCCAACGAACGCTCTCTCCTCCGTCTGGAATTCTCCCAGGCAGTGCACTATATCAAGCTCTTGAGCGATGCTACTTACATTTACTGAATTTACACTTTGGTCACATGCTTCAAGATAGGGCCTTGGTTGTTTCCATACCGCAACCTGCATCCAGCTTACAGTGCAGAAAGGTGGTGTTCTAGTTACCAAGGGCGACGCCATCCGAGGGGAATACCTATTTCCTGTCTTCGTCTGACATTAGCTCTAACTTAATTTTATGACTTTCGCGTGTTATTGAATGTACAAAAGTTCAGTCAATTCTTCACGTTAATGAAGCGTACTGAATGAATCTTTTATATAATATAGAGAATTTGATGTTTGGTTGTTGATTCAAAATGTACATTTATTGAGCCCTTTGTGGCTGGCCGTTTTCGAAGATAGTCCTTTTTTGTTTCTCACGTTATGTGCAATGGTCTTCTCGCCAGCAGTAACAATCTGCATCGTATCTGTGAAAACGGGTGTGGGTAGAAGATCTTTCATTATTGCAATATATACAGAGTAGTAATATTTTCGAAATAAAATAATTTTATTTCGTTATCATCAAGGGCAGCAGCAATAACAACTACGATCAAGACAAGAACTATTGTTAAACGTGTTCAAACAATGTTTCAAAGTTCTTGAGTGTAATCATCGAAAATTCGAAACCAGGTTTTTTGTTTTGGGTGAATTCTATTACCGTTAATTGTTTTAATGCAATGTTATGCAAAAACGCGAGTGCCCACTGGAAATAAAAGGCAGCACCAAGTGCGCTGGAGGTGAACTTACCTGTCACGAACACTACGGATAAAATTATGTAATTAATGATTCATTAGAGACTTTTATTAAACTTAGTTTTAATTAATTTACATGAATTGCTTATGTTTTATTGCATGTTAGTATTCTCAATTTTGAAAATTACATTTCCATCATTCGATGGAGCTGCAATCTTCAGTTTGCTGGTTCACTACCCACTAGCGAATTCATGTAGTGCTGAAAAGTTTGGGGGATTTTCGCAGTCCTTGGTTTTAAAAAATGGATTGAAATTTTTTTTTCATTATCAGCAAACAGGAATACGAATTAATGCACACAATGTTAAAACGATTGTACGAATAGAAAAGATAAACAGGATCTGACCAAAGAAGTATTATGGTACACTAAAAAGCTTTCTAGCTCTTGGGGCCTATTCTTCGACGCATACATTATATACTTGTTTACACGTTGTTTTACCTCCATCCCCATTTGGTAGAGAAACGACCTTATTGACAACAGTACAGAGACCCGAGACATTTTTATTATCACATATGTTATTTCTCACACGTGAAAGAGAAAGAAGTAGTCACGTTCTTCGTATGTACTTACACAGTTCCGCCGGCCGTTATTCCATTTTCCTTTGTACAGTGTACCCGAGAAAGCTTTTAAAACGTTCTCTTGAATTCTTTAAGATTCCTGGTACACTTGAAAAGGAAATACGAGTAGATCATGGGGTACTGAATGTACTAATAGTTCAGAAAGGGTTTGCAGATACTAAACGAGTTATGGCTAGTCCTTTTACAGACAGCCACGTAGAAATAACATTGTGGACCACCACCAAATACGAGAAAAAACTGTCCAACGGAAAAGTTCAATTCATGAGAATACCGGGATCGAGTCATAGTTCTTCCTTCAACACCTTTACCAAGACCGTTCGACTAATATGCGCGGACGGGGCTACCACCATCTCTAGAGACAAGTGGGGATGGGTCATGTGAGAAGGAATCAGCCCAATGCCAAGGACGAGAGTAGGAACAGACCCTCAAGGAAGGAACGTGCACAGACTGACCCGCTGTTCTCCAGGATTGCCCCTCTGTGATTCTAGGTATCTCCAGTCAATCTCCGATTGAGATTTACTGGAGATTCGCAGAGTTACAGAGTAACCGGGATCTAGAATACTTATCTAGGCAGTGTCATCGTCCTACCAAGCACTTTATCACTTTACTTTCTAGTATACTAATTACATAGTACAGAGAAAGTGCTGCAGCAAAACCTGTGATACTCGTCAGAAAGACTCGTTTTATGGGTCCCTGATACCGCCAAGTGGATAATTCTTGCTCCTACATGTAGTAAATTACTTCCTTTAACACATTATGTAGTCAAAATTCACGTCTTGTGCAAACGCCATGCCGAAAAATTTGTTTACGATAAAACGTCCGATTCTCCGACCCCGACTAAACGTTTTGGCCGATGTCGAGATCCCTTCAATTTCAAAGAGAGATTTTGATTTTCTGAGGGTTCTTTTCATCAAGCTATAATATTTTCAATGTTTACTTAAAAATTGGTACACATTTTTCTTAATATTTTTTCCTCGGAGGAGCACAGAACGTTTAAGAAAGGGCGCCTATTTTTTCGTTGAACTCACTGAATTTTCGAAAAATGTAAAGTTCAAAATATTTTAGGCGTCTTCTCACGACTTCGATATTTACAGAAAAAAAGTTTTTTTAAATAAAATCTGCTTTTTGAAGTCGAATCTTTTAATAAGAACATGTACCATTTTTCTAAAATACAGTTTTCGCGTCATTTCGTTTGAAACACATAAAAGCAATTATTAAACAATTACTTTTTGAAAAACTACTGCATTTTTTTCTTTTTTTCGAATGTTTGTAATAATGGCACCGGTCTCATTTTCGGTGAACACTACGTATTTTCGAAAATTGAAAAAAAAATCTAAACTACAATACGAAAATAATGTTTTACTTTAATGAAAACAGTTTTAAAAATTAGAGTTTTAAGTAGACATGTACAATTTTCTAATAATACGAGTAGTTTTTGAGTATCGTTTGCTTGAAGTAAAAGCAATTTAAATTAAAAAATGTCCCTTGTTCTACAAATATTTTTCGAAAATTGGAAATAAGTAACTTTGGAAATTAGAATATTGACGATAGAGATTTTTCCCTTAATGAAATGTTCTAAACTAGTGTTGCTACTACGACACATACTTTCTCGCATTATTTCTAAATTTGCAATTTTTGAAATCACAGTTCAACGAAAATGCTATTCCATTCTTTTAAGGGTTCCTTATACTATCCGCAGAAAAAAATGAAAAAATTTGTAGGCGTTTTTGAGAAAATGTTTTTTTTTATAATTTTCATTGATTTCCAGCAGAAATTGCGCCAAAACTACTCGTTCTTTCAAAAAATTGTACATAACCTCTTTAAAGAACTGATTTTTTAGAGCAGATGTAGGTAAAAAATCTCTATCTGCAAATTTGTAGTTTTGGAATGATACTTTTTTGAAGATTTCGAAAGTATGAAGAGTTCGCCAGAGATGGGACTAATGCCAATTTTTTTACCGTTTTTTATATAAACGAAGAGAATATTTTAAGAAATAATTGGAGCTGTTTTTGAAAAAGTAGTTTGAAAATTGTGTCACGCTAAATTACGCGAAAATTATTCATATTTTTGAAAAATTGTACATGATTACATATGTATTTAAGGAACAGATTTCATTCAGGAAATTTGGTTTTACAACAGTTCATACTTTCTCACATAATTTCTAAATTTGTAATTTTCAAAAATTAAGAGAGTTCAACGAAAATTAGACCTGCGCCATTCCTTTAAGCATTTCAAAACGTGTGGCATTTGTTTCTCTCAGCTGCAGTTATAATTGTTGATTTGTGAGCTTAATCTGTAGTGCGTATTGTGCATAGTGTTGAGGGGTAGAGTCGAGACCACTATGTTTGTGTTTTGGGCGGCAAATTATAATCTGTTCACACGTGGTTCAGGTGTAAAGTGACCGGCCAAATGAATGTCATTTTACCCCCTATGAGAATGGCTATCCCGAGTCTTGGTGTGGGTGTCCAACTCTGCAGTCACGTCTTCAAACCACTCGCTAGGTGATGTGAAACAGTAAGCTGGAGAAGAACTTCATAATGGGAACGGAGGAAAGTTGGCGGCCATGGCTGTCTGCTAAAATTAGTACGAGTGTTTTAGGCTTAGTACGAATGTGTTGTAACCTGGTCTGCGATAAGCTGCGTTTCGTGTTTTTGTTTTCACGCGCTTCCTAGCCTATTTGTTTTGGTTTTTGCGACAATTGGGCGACGGTAGGGGAAGATTGTGGGGATCAAGAAGGCGAGGAAATTCTGTTTCATTATCTAGAACACTAAATTGATTGATTGACTTTTTCGTGTTTCCGGGCGCGTCAACTGCTCTGGTCATTAGTCCCGTTAGTGTAGTGCATGTTTTTTTTTCTCAGGAGATGGCGATGATCTTCCCCCGCTGGATGGCGAGATCCGGCGCCGACCTACCGTCGGCTAGTGGGGTTTCCCCCTGACCAGGACTTTCCCACCAGCGGGGCACCGGCCCAGCCGGGACAAGCTCTAAGCTCCCGGCCGGTCTCCCGGCATATGTGATAGTGTAGTGCATGTTAGTGTAAGTGTGTGTGTAAGGGGAGAGGACAGGACAAGGAATGGGAAGGACAGATCGCGCGCGGTCCGTGGCCCGTTTGGTAGGGTACTGCTCCGGCATTCGCCTGGTGTTGATCGGAGAAACCACAGAAAACTACCGATCAGAGCAGCCGTCCGCTAGAATTCTCCTCCAGACAGCGACTGAATTCGACCTAGCTGACAAGCTAGTGTCGAAAATCCTGCCACCGTCAGGACTCGAACCTAGGACCTCCCGGTCAGAGGCGCTGCATTGACATCAGTTGATGCACTGAGCTACCGCTCCCGGTCTAGAATACTAAATTAAATTTGTTTTGAGTTGAGACGGGATGTGATGCCTGTGTTATATACAGTCACGGCTGCACGGTTGAGAAGATTCGCATGCTGCCAACATGTGTCCAGCCGTCGGTGTAGTGTACGACCTCTTCCAGCCTTCGGAAACGTTCTAAGATATTGTGAATATGTGTGAATAATTGTATAATTGTTTATATATTTCAGAACATCGGCTTTGAGGTTGTAGAGAGTAAGAAATGTAGAACGAAAAGTAGCCATTTAACGAATGCATTTTATATTTATATATAATTATTATAAACTCAGGCAAGAGCAATATGGGCTACAATTAATATTTTGAAAGTTTATAATTCGTGTTTTTTTTCAATACATTAAAAAATTATGATTCGGCATGAGTTTCCCAAAGCACAATATCTAAAATATCGAATAAAAAGAAGTACATACGAAATTTAGCAATGCTTTTATGTAGACCACTTAAACGCACTTGGTCGGTATCTTCCGCCGTTTGCAAAATGTTCGAAGGAGGTATCTGTACATACCGACGTGTAGTTCCGGTCGTACTGATGATGTCATCAGCACGTAATCAGGTCGGGTTGGCCTTTCCTTCGTTTCAGTTGTGAGGATATGAGAAACTTGTGAAGCGGTCATGGCCCAATGTGATTATGTTGATCCAGAATTATCCCGAGTTGTACAACATGATTTTAAGTTTTATTTAGTGTTTTACCCAACTCTCGAGAGTGTAATTCAGTTGGTTAGCTAAACTATCTGCATCAATGTTAATATCTGGAACGATTTCATGTTCAATTATTTGCGGGAAGTTCACGTTACTCACGGCTGCATTTCCATTATTACGAGGAAAATCCGCCTGTATCCTTGATCCTGGGGCCTCCCGGATTTCGAGGCTTCAGTCAAGAGGTCGAATCACTGCTGGTAGTAACAATTAGACACTTTTCTTTCTCTCGTGAGAACGTGTTGTTAACAGCAAGGATTGATACAGCTTCGTTATTTACAGTGACTCTATTGACAGTGTGGTGGTCAAGCAGCTATAGACCATAAGTGGCCACTCAAATGATTACTCACATTCCCATAATTTCTTCAAGGAATAAGCAACTCTCCTCGTCGCATGTCGCACTCTCTAACATTGCCAAGTAGTTGTGTAATCTCACAGATTCATCACGAGGACTGCAGCGGGGAACTGCTAGCACGAACTCGCCCGAGAACGTGCACGCGAAAACGGCGTGATGTCTGCTGGGGACTTCACCGGCAACATGAAAACTAGAAGTTAAGTATCTTCTGTATATATTCATTTTCATTTCAGAGAACAGAACCGGTTTACGAATCCGCGAGTCAGTATCCGCGAATCCGCACACCGAACAGCGCGGGTCTCTCCTACAGTGATGTATTTGGCTGACTTTTTTCTTAAAAGTAATAACTTTTTACTTCAAGTTCAAGGGATGTATATTTAATTTTTACAAGGGCTTTCATAATGGCTTATTTTGAAGAGATAAAGACGAATCATTTAAAAAGGAATAAATAATTTATTTGTTACAATTTATTTTCTCTTTCAAAAATGATTAAGAGATAATTCTCAAAAATGGTGTGTTTTCAAATCGTTAGCAATGTCACGTAACGCTTTAATCGTTTACGGAACCTGGAAGTAACAAAATCTCTTATAAGATCTCACTGCAGCTACGCCAATAGGGTGCAAAATCATGAACACGCGACAACACGAATATACGCAACTGATGGAACGCCTTTGATCAGTGGCAAATGCTAGGATCTGGAGCGAGCTGTAGCAACATTCTCATTGCGAGCACATCGAGCAGCGCCTAGTACGCGCCGCAAGGCCGAAGCCTCCCATTCCAGTTCGTCCCATCTTCCCGCCCAGCCCAGTCGAGCCGAGCCGACCCGCCGGCGCAGCGCCGCACTCTCCCATCCATTACCGCGAGTCCACCGCCCGACCTTAACCTTCCCCACCGTAGCGCCGCAAACGCGCAGGCGGAAACAGCCTCGGCGCCGGGTGACGTCCATACTCGAGAGTGGGGACGGCGGCCGCAGCAGCGGAATCAGCGGGGACGGCAGCGGGGACGGCGGCATGGACGAGGCGGGGCGGGAACGGGACGGGACGGGGACGGGGCGGAGCGGGGACGGGGCGGAGAGGGGAGGGGGAGCGGGAATGGTGCGGATAGGGGACGAGGCGGAGAGAGCACGGAGCGGAGCGGGGACAGGGCAGAGCGGGAAGGGGGCGGAGCGGGGACGTGGCGGAGAGGGGAGGGGGAGCGGGAATGGTGCGGACAGGGGACAGGGCGGAGAGAGCACGGAGTGGAGCCGGGACGGGGCAGAGCGGGAAGGGGGCGGAGCGGGGTGGGGCGGAGCGGGGAGGGGCGGAGCGGGGGGGGGCGGAGCGGGGGGCGTAGCGGGGACGGCGACGGGGACTGCGGCGAGGACTGCGGCGGGGACGGTGGCGGGGACGGTGGCGGGGACGGCGGCGGGAATGGGGTGGAGCGGGGACGGGGCGGAGCGGAGCGAGAACGGTGGCGGGGACTGCGGCGGGGTTGACGGCGGAGACGGCGGCGGGGACAGCAGAGGGAAGGCGGCAGGAAACGGCGGCGGGGACGGCGGCGGGGACGGCGGCGGGGACGGCGGCGGGGACGGCGGCGGGGACGGCGGCGGGGACGGCGGCGGGGACGGCGGCGGGGACGGCGGCAGGGACGGCGGCGGGGACGGCGGCGGGGACGGCGGCGGGAATGGGGTGGAGCGGGGACGGGGCGGAGCGGAGCGAGAACGGTGGCGGGGACTGCGGCGGGGTTGACGGCGGGACGGCGGCGGGGGCGGCGGGGACGGCGGCGGGGACGGCGGCGGGGACGGCGGCGGGGACGGCGGCGGGGACGGCGGCGGGGACGGCGGCGGGGACGGCGGCGGGGATGGTGCCGAGAGTGGCGGTGCGTGCGGAGGCGGGGCGCCGGGGCGATGGGGCGGGGGCGGGGCGACAGTGGCCGCGCGCAGGGCCCCGGGGGCGGCGGCCCGCGCCTAACGGCCCGCGGCGCGCGACCGAGCGTTGAACCCAGGGCTGTTCCCACGCGGCGGCGGCGGCGGTGGCGGTGGTGCGCAGTGGGCCCCAAGTTACACTTTCGGAGGGCGACAGGCCAGCATTGCACTCGCGTAAAGAAACTGGCTTCTATCACGATGAGACCAATCAACTTCCAACACTAATGTACCATCCCAACACTAATGTACAAGACTTGGTAGAAAGAGCATCGCAAGACTCGCCGGAGACAAAATTATGCCAAATGCATCGAAAATGATTATACAATAAAGTTGGCCAATCCATGAAACCAGTTTTCACAAAAAGAAATAATAATAATAATGAAACTTAAAGATATGTTCTGTTTTTCATTAACTCGTTACCAAGTTCTCTGGTTTTAATGATTTGTCAATTGAAATGAATTATCATCACTTTTGATGCAATTAATAATTCAATGTAATGGAGAACTGTACATTTTGTTTTACAGTTTATTTAAAATCGTGGTTTTGCATCTATTTATCTTCAAATCACTTCAAAATTAGAACAAAAGTATAAAAAAGTAATTCATCCATTTTTACATTGGTCGGTCATCCCCAGTGCTACTACCGCTCTCGGGTCGAGAGCATTTCGATGTTAGGCGAGTTCTGTGCCACTGACACGCCTCTCTTCCCGAATATTCATCGGAAACAAATTTCTGAGAGGGAGAAAACCTTCTTGAGAGCTCCTTATAACATCTCCCATCACAAAACTGCACAAGTACATTTCCAGGGGCTGATGAAAATGTGGGAGAATAAAAGACACGCCCCCCCCTTTCCACTTAAACATGGACATATCTACTTTATAAATGATGTTTATAAATTACCAAGTATTTAAAACGTATATTTTATTACAAAAATTTATATTACGATACATCAATATTAATGAAAATTAAGTTTTTAAAACCATTATCGATTGCAGATTCAAAATCCAGGGTACAACCTCCCTTCTAAATCCGGGCTTGCATCTTTCCCCGAAGCTGAAACCAGAACTTACGAACGGTGGTTCCGCGGTTGGTGTACATAGCTCGGCTTTCCTTTCACATTTTTATTTATTTATTTTTTCTTTTGGATATTTTGCCCTTTTCGCCTCGTTTCGGCCCAGTGCACCTGGCTCGCGCCCGCAGCGGGGCCCTGGCTGGGCGGGAGGCGCGACGCGACGTCCAGCGGCGCCGCCCACGCAGGGCGCGCCCTGCCTGAGCCGACCGCGAGATTCGCCGCCCGCCCGCCGCTGTAATTACCGCCTAGGAAGTGCCGAGTGGTTAGCGTTCGAGACCTCCAAATCGATCGAGCAGGAAGTTTTTTACTCGTTCTATGAATGCTAAGCGATTTCCCGCAGGGGAAACTTAACTGCGAGTGCAGGTTATTTCGCTTCCATTACGTAACCTGTCTACTCGCAGTGTGTGGGTAATAGATGAAGAAATACTGCGCTCACAACTGTGATGAGGGAATTTCGCAGTCATCATGATGTGATAATCGTTCATTGACGGGAGCTCCGACTTAACAAATGAAGAAAGTGCCTGGTGGTTTAAGCTGAAGTAATGGAGAGTGTGTGCCCGTCTTATCGGACCGACTATTAATCTTCTGCGCTTGCGAAGATGCTCAAAAGTGATGCGAAACTTAAACTGCGCATGCGCAGAAGATCTATAGTGCTTGAACGTTCGAGGGAGCAAAACCTCTCTCATGCTAGTACACTTGCAGGAGATTCATATTGTTTTGACATTCATCGTTCAGTGGATACGTCATCGATGCGTAACGGATTGTCATGTTGAACTAGTGATGATGTGGAGAGTGGTTTTCGCTCAAGGCTAACAGTCGGTCCTATGTTTAGTTAAGCAGAAAGAACAAACGCTATATGACGAGGCTCGCAAATCTCCTATCGCTCGTTTTCGATTCCTACAAAGCCCATGTTTGGGCATTTAGCACAACTACACGAATCATCAGTCTGTTACCTGCGATGAGACTAAACAACGCTTGTATTTAAATCTGTACTTTCGAGAGAAAAGAGAGATTAATCAATATTCCGACAAAATTTGAAATTCTTTTGCTGTAATTATAAAATACTCACCAGAACTCCTGAATCAAGTGTTTAGTTAACTGAATGTCGAGCCGTTTTTCAAATCTTAAATTGTTATGAAATTGACAAATACACACGCCTATAAATTTGCAATTACAATCAAATTTCATTTACAATAAAAATATCATGTCAAAGAACTGCAATCAAAGCAGTGGAAAATAACCGACAGTTCTCAACTTGCGTTATGAAATAATTTTCTTTAAAACTACAAGGTCATATTCTAACTTAAAAAAGATTAATGAGAAACATAACTTCATATTTCTGTGTTGGCTCACTATTGGCAAATTCACTTCATTATCACATTCTGTCCTCTTGCTCCCCACATAACCGTATTATTATAAGCGAATTACTCCGGTGGTCAGTGAACTTGATATACCCTCGAATATGCCAACGTTCACGTTCATATTGTCTTGTGTGAATATTCAGGAATGAATCATCGACCTAAGAATATTCCTGTGTGTCAATCGATGAAACCAATTACAATCTCGAAGGTTAAGTAATTGCTACTTCATACGACGATTGCTTTGCGTATAAAATTTTAAAGGATCGAAATGAAATTTGCTTGAAATGGAAAGTACGCGTTTTTGCACAAGGTATTGTTCTAAATGGAAGTAATTGCTTACTGTGGGGGCAGAGTGCGCGCTACATTCCCGAAATCCCTCATCCTCTTGATTTGGAGTTCTTCGGATCCTGCTACGCATCAATCACTGATCTGTATATTTAATTATACGATGTAATTATTATATTAAATATAATTCATACAGATAGAGTAATAATTACATATACTGATTAATGCCACCAACAGCACACTGTATCGTAGGAAAATAGTCATCAACAAACCCGGCCAACAGAGCTGGGAACAAATCCCAAATAACGATCGAGCCATCGGTTACCATTTGATACTCTCGCTGAATCCGATGGAATGGCGAGCGTCACTTTCACTTTAAGTTCGAGTTGGCGCATACGCAAAGTTTCAAAAGTGATACACTGTTAGATGCTACCCATTAAGCAAAAACTCTCTTATAACTGCAACTTCTCTGGAACGACACACAACCGACATTTCCATTGCGACCACGCCGAACATGAAAAATTAGGGTCGATAAACTGTTTCTCGTCCATCGGACTTGAGCCACATCATCCCAATCCGCCACCTCGGCCACTGGCCGCCGCCATCCCATCGCAGCCGAGGCCGCAGGGTCGCCAAGCAGCTGCCTGCAGCCACCCGAAGCAACAGCTCAGCGATAGCCTCGCTCGCGAGCGACGCTGACTCAAGCGCCGCCGCCCGCGCCCCCGCCCCCGCCGCCGCCGAAGCACCACCTGGGCGGGGCGTGCGCCACAGAGTCAACAACGCCTCCGCGCCCCCCCCCCCGCCCACCCCGCGCGACGCGAGGCCCGGTCGGAATACTCATGCGAGCTGGACGGACTCACGTCAAGATTTGCGTTCCAAATGTCATCATAAAAGAACTAATAAAAGAGATCTCATTAAAAGTACTCTTTAATCACTTGCGTTCCTTGATATATGGTTATATTTAGTCCTCTTTACAAGCACACAGTGTTCGGTATTGCACAATTCATTAGTCAAAGTATTAGATCTTTTCTTTTTCCTCCAAGATTTGAGGTATCGGGGCTTCCATTCTCTTTTTCGCCTTGTCCATATTCTCTTCTTTTTTCTTTTCTTCAGATATAAAATCTGTATTTAATATGGTTCAGATGGACGTCAGGAACGTATCACTTTTGTTGAAATAAGTATATTGATAAGTGATAGTTTTTAATAAATCAAATCAGATTCTTCATTAGTGAGTATGGAAGGGAGATATGAAAAAACAGTACTTTTCCAGTCCTGATCAAAGCCCAATAAATGGTAAAAAAGTAGGCATCCAGCAAGTAGATTGGTTTTCATTTCATAACTAACAGAAAAACCCTCGAATATATTAAGTATTAATGTATTAAAACGATATAATGTTTCATTGCATCATTATTATTACTACGAAATGATTCATTAGCAGTAAAACAAAAATAAGCAATACATCCGTAAAAGTATTTTCTTACAGAGTAAAATTGTGACGAGTAGAAGAAATCCTGACAAAAAAACATCCTGACGAGCGAAACCCCAAAGAGCAAAAATCCTAAAGAACAAATATCCTAAACAGCAAAAATCCTTCAGAGGAAATCTAAAAAAGATAAATTTTAAAGAAGCGGAAACATAATACTACTTCGTTGTCGCGCCTTCCAATTCCTATAATTGAAGTCTTCTAGATTCGCGAGTCGCCAAAGCGTTTGCCGCCCCTGCTCGGTGTAACTCAGCGCGATGTGGCTCGGTGGCATGGAGTGGCATCGGCGTGGCGTGGCGTGGCGTGGCGTGGCGTGGCGTGGCGTGGCGTGGCGTGGCGTGGCGTGGCGTGAAGCAGCGTGACGTGGCGTGGAATGGCATAGCATTGCGTGGCTTGGCGTGGAATGGCGTGGCGTGGCGTGGCGTGCAATGGCGTGGCGTGGCGTGGCGTGGCGTGGAATTGCATAGCATTGCGTGGCGTGGCTTGGCGTGGCGTGGCACGATGTAGCGTGAATGGCGCAGCTCGGCGAGGCGTGGCGTGGCCCACCGTGACGTGGCGTGGAGTAGCGCGCAAGGCGTTTTGTGGCGTTGCGTAGGATGGGGTGTCATAGCGTGGCATGGCGTGGCGTGGGATGAGGTGGCATGGCGTGGCATGGCGTGGCATGGCGTGGCGTGTCGCAGCGTGACGTGGAGTGGAGTGGAGTAGCGCGGCGCGGCATGGCGTTACGTATCGTGACGTGGCGTGTTGTGGCTTGGCGCGGCGTGGAAAGGCGTAGCGGGGATAGGAGGAGTGGGAGGGGCGCGGTGCTGGATGGCGTGGCGTGGCGCGGCGGGTGGGGCGGTGCGGGGCGCAGCGCACACGGTCGCCCCTCGGCGCGCAGTTCGCGACTTAATCAGCGCTTCAAAGCGACTGAGCCGCGCCGCGCGGGCCCGCGCGGGGGGCCGGCAGGGGCAGCGGGAGGCAGAGCGGGGGGGAGCGGCTGCGGGGCGGAGGGGGATCAAGGGCCGGTGTGGGTTGCAGTTGGAAACTGGATATTAACCAAGTGAAGCTCAGGCGGAAAATCGGGACTGATCGCGGGGATGTCATCAGAAAAGCAGGGAGGGGTGGGGGCAAGGGGTTGGCAACTGGTGCGCGTTGTCCATACCCCCGGATGAGAGTAATCTTATCCCTCACCCTGCCCCGACCGCATCTCCATCACATTGGTTTTGTGCGTTTCGAAGTTTTATTTTTGCGCTTTTATCTGTTTAGAATACGTGTTGCTTGTGAATTCCTTTTCATATATGGGTGAACATAGATTATCATTACGTCCCGATTCATAAAATATCAATTTTTTTTAAATTGAAAGTGTAGGGTTGTTGTTGGAAAAAAAATATTTTGTAGGGACAGTCGACTTGGCAGTTGTGACAAGCCTACAAAAGCAACTTGTGAGTACCATCTGCTAAAAGGTCTAGAATACTTTCTTTTACGGTTTTTTATTTTTTTGAAACATTTAATTCATAGAATAGAAATACAGAACAAAATAACAATGAGAGCTCTTTTTGAATACGAATCCGCATTCAAAGGTCTGTTAAATGGGTATGTGAACAAATGCCGAGCTAATCAGCAATGTTTGTACAAATACAAAGAAAAAAACTCATATATACGAAGAAGAAGTTGTTCACTGACAGTAATTATGAAACACTGTCCATGGTACCTGAAGTCAACATGAATTTGCCATTTAAAATTCTCAACATTATTCAGGGGTTCAATGATACTCATGAACTCATTTTCCTTTTCATTATTTTCATTAAATGTGGTATTTGGACAATTAATTCAACGAATTGCGTTGCATCAACAAATAACTCGTTTCAAAACAGGAACGGACTTTAAGAATAATGAGAAATATGTGGAAAAACCTACATCCTCTCAATGTGTACTACGTCTTGTGACGGAATACGACCGAATAAGCAACACAAAACACGATAATCCTTCGATCGTATGCAGTGAAGTTAAGCACATCTCTAACCTTTTAATTCAGAACACGATTACGATTGCATACTTTGCATGGCCTCTTAAACAATAGGTATTTAAAGCCCTTTCCCCATTCATGCGTACGTCAGCCTACGGTAGGGGCCTTTGGGTAATACAGGGAGTGGTATGTTTGCCGGAGTTTTGCATTTAGGTGACGCAATTGTGGGGTCAGAGGCAGGGGTTGGAAGATGAAAGGGGTAGAATAATTAAGTAATTGTGCTCTAGGGTAGGGCATCCCAACATGTGTTACAGTTACTGTTCAACTGGTTAGTTCATCTGACTCAAGAAGATCAAACTGCAAAAATCTATTACAGTTGAGGTAAAATTAAATTTCTATAGGAACCTTTATAGAAACCTTACACAATCTTAATGTGCAATTTGTTTCAGGTAATCTCCAACAAAATTGAAAAAAAATAAATAAAAAACATCAAATGAATTTTTAGAAAGAGTTTGGATATTGAAGGTTGCATTCATTAATCCTATTTAACATTCCACATCATTTCTGAAAGGTAATGAGAAATACGCTTTCAAAGAGATTACGGTGACCTTGACGAAACATTTTACGACGGGAGTATGAATGAAGGGAATGTGATATGATACTGCAAATTTTACATTTGCCATCAAATATCGTTACTAAGCATTTTCTCGCTTTTCTATTCTTACTAATTATACGTACTATGCCATACAAATTATGGATTTAATCACGATTAGCAACAACCCACACCAGTGAGAAATGTATAAAGAAACACGTCTGATGCCATGTAGTTCAATAGTTTATTTAATTTGTTTACTGTGCAATTAACGATTCATTGAATTGCAAAAGCATACATAGGTAAATATATTGCGAGTTTAGTTTACAAGGCCAAACACTAACAAAGACAAGGAATTCGGGCTAACTGATTCGCCTAAAAGTCATAATTCCCTTATGAGGAACAATAACAATTAGGTTATTGCAAAATTACTAAGAAAAGAAGCTGGTCCATGCAGTAATTTCTTTACGATGACAAATTTGACGTCAGTTTCACTTCAGAAACAAAACTTAATCTCAGATGAAATGTACTCGTATATTTTCTAACCTGCTACTTGTTACTTTAGTAACCACTAATTGAGGCACATTGGAGAATCAGAAATCGACATTTTGACGGTGCGAGACATTTAATACGGAAAAATTGGGCCGAAGTAACTCCCGATTGAGGCGTAGGCTCTGGGAGGGAGGGGTATTTGTATTGGTCGCAAACATTCCTGGTAGGCTCAAGAGTTCACCTAAAAAATTATGATGTATTACATATTTATTTTACCACCAGCGTGAAGGAATTGCATCCCGGACTGACACCTCATTCTAATTCAGAATTTAGATGCATATTAAATATTTCATTGAGTATGTCATGTATTATTATTTATTAGAAAGATTCATTGAAAGTTGTCCCAACAAAGTATTTAACCAATTCTCAGCTGTGATAAAAAATCTGCCAACGGTCATTATATTAACTGAAAAATTAATTACGTTGTTTGTTCAGTAGGCTTAAATGTAAAGAGTGTTTCATCACAAACGGCGATGAAGTGAATTTCCGATGAAGTGGGTAAGACGATGTTAGGAACGGAACATTGTGCTGGGTTTCAAAGTGTTTGGTGGAGAATGTTTGCAAGGTATCGCAGCAATATTACTAGTATATAAAACAATGATTTCAATGTAATTATTTTTTGTTATATTAATGCATTTTACACTCATTTTCCCGTTATCAAACGAGAAAGGCTATAGTTTGTTGTAACACAAGTTTCATTTATGAAAAGTAGATCTGAATTCGCACTGGCCTGCAACAGGGAATCACTTAGAGACAAGGTAATGCTCCTTAAAATGAAAATTCCCCAGAAATGAGAAGTTCTGGTCGTTATTACAGTGAACAGCTTTACACTACATTGTACCTTATGGCAATGCATATTATACTATCAGAACTATAATTTAGATCCTCAAACTTTATAGATGATTTACAAGAGAAAATAATTTTTGGCTTCTGAACTTGTGTGTCGTCTTTAAATGTCAGTACTACCTGATAAAAGATTGTAAAATGATGATGATGTGGTGAATGAGGCGATTTTACTACGCTGTTGCTAATGATACGTAAATTAAGATTACTAAGTCGCGAAATACAATTCTAGATATACAAAAATAGATTACAAGACGACTCCGAATAAGTCAGTAGCTGTTTTCACGGTGTGTAAGATTTGGTTCTGTCTGCTCTTAACCATTGAATTCAGGAGTTTGCGTTGCGTCATCGCGAGTGACCTAATGACGCAGGCCTCACGGTGGTGTGCGCTTTCCGATATGGCGTGAGAGGTGAGGTGAGCGCGCCGGCAGCCGGTGGGTGAGCTCAGGGGAGTTCCCAAGGCCCTCTTAATTTTAGCGACTGATCTGCGGCCTGCCTCACGGCCCACCTACGGACGCGCATGCCCCGCTGCCAACTGGCGCGCCCGTGCCCTTGTCGAACCCAATCCACCGGGGGGCATTGCTCAAACCCACCACACTTGTCATTGCAGTGTCTATGAACGGGTGGTCCTAGGATTCGAGTGAGGATTCAAGTTAGCTAGAAAGCTAGGTCAAATTCTGGCGCTGCGAGGATCATTCCTGGGTTACACTCGTTTCCTGCTCTCCTCTTACACATATTTACATTTGCATGTACTCCTCCACCACAAATAATGGGAGCTTACGCCTATGCTGACTGGGGTGGTGATCCCTGGGGTAAATCATTTATCGGGGGGCCTCATAGATTTATGTTAATTCATAAACATATCTGTTATAATATTGAATGTTTTTGTAATGTACATAAAATACTACACAATATTATTTTTTAAATAATTACATAATTGTAATTAAATGCATTCAGTTGACTCCCGTTAAAGTGAACTTCGGGGACTAACATTTTTGGTTCACTATACCAGAGATTTACTATAGTCCATGACGTCAAAATAAAATAGAATTTCTCCACAATGATTGATTTTATTAATATAGAGAAATAGAAAAAATGAATTAACAGCACGAACTGAAAATTTCAATATCTTTATTTACATCTAGTCGCCCACGTAGAACACAACGCGCTTGCTCCCGCGCAATGTAAAATCAAGCTTGAAACTGAAGCAAGGAATCGCGCGTCGCTGCCGCCAGTTGTGGCAGACCACGCACGACACGGCCATTGTTTCCGCAGTGAAATTCAGTGGCATAAGATCATCAGGAAGGTTTCCATTCCAAGTCCACTGCTACCTTCAACCGAGGGGAGACTTCTTTCCAAGCTGCCCGATATTGGAATTTGTGGTACTCAAGCGATACATTCTTTTCCAGGAATGAATTAATTTTCAGGATATTGTATTTCCTATGTTCTCTATAGCCGAGGTTCAGGTTTACTATAACCGAATCTTCTCCCACTTATTTGTAATCTAAACGGGACTGATGCCTTAAGTTCACTATAATCGGACTCCATTATATTTAAATACATTTTGGCAAATACAAAGGGAACGAAGGTTTTTCTCTAAGCCTTGGGTGGAGCATGGACAGCAATGGCACCCTGTTTCCGCCACTGAGTTCCCCGCTGGCGGAGAGACCTGGAGGGGAACTCCGTAAGCCGACGTATAGGTAAGCGCCGATTCTCATCATCCAGCGAGAGAAGAACATCTCCTCCTTCTTCGGTAAAAATTTATTACATTTACGGTACTAATGACCTTAACAGTGGAAGCACCTGGAAACAAAATACAATACTCTCTCGTTAATCCGGCCCCCAGTAGTCCGACTTCTCAGTGGTCTGGCCTGCATCCAGCCTCTAGTCCCGCAAGCAGATATGATGCGCAAAACATGCATTATCATGAGGTAAAAAAATTGTTAGTTTAATATATTAAACAATGCTCTTCATATTTGAAATTGTAACTTACAGCATACATCAGCACTACCGCTTCTAAAAGGAAACACGTTTAGACTTCAAGCAGAAACTCTTTTAGATAAGCTGAACCGCGATTTTTCGCAGAAAGCCATAGCCACAATTTTGACCGAGCAATAAATTCTCGATGTAAATGAATGTTCAATATCTTTGAATTCAATAAAGTACTCCACAGATTTATGTTTAAACTAATTACAAACCCTCTCTATAGCCCGGGACTTCCGCTTATCCGGCACCCACATGTGCAAAGAATGACCCAATTAGCGAAAGTCCAGTGTAATCAATCAGTTGAACCTAATCCCAACACAGACAACTGGTCTACCGGGTACGGTAGCGTATGTAAAGGGGTGAAAATGCGTTCAGGATAAGTGGCAGTTCTAGCCGTATAATGTGCGTGTCTTATGTTTAACCGTATCTCGAAGGCGCCCACAGTCGCCCAATTTTGCACGACCGGTTTTATCGGAACCGTTTTATCGAATCTGACCCTCTCGGGTGTCACGCCTCGTTCGGACACAATTTCGTTTCTCGATAATCAGGGCCACCTAGTGCGTTAGTGTACGCAAATTGGATACACGTACCGCGTTTACCTGTACACGTGCACACGTCACGTGGTTCCGCGGGTCCCGAAGGTGCGCAGACACGCAGCTTCACTTGTCTGAATTTACCGCGTCTCGTGTTCTCTGCTCAGCGACAATCTACCTGCGCCTACTCTACCCATCTCACCCAAACGCTCGTGTTTGCTTGGATGGACCAATCTGACACAAAAAGTGATCTCTCTTCACTATAGTTGAAATTACGAAAGCCTTCTGTTTGTTTACACGGTTAGATTTCTTTAAAAAAACGTTATATGAAAGGTCCATAAACATTTTTTAAACGTTTCAAAAAAGGGTGTTGTACACGGTAAAATTTTGTGTGAAATTGTTTGATCCGCCTCCTTTTCGAGAATACTGTGTACTAACATTTCTGTTTCGACCTCTCGTCTTGCATTACGATTACAACCGGTGATAATATACAATAATAGTTATACTTCTGATAAAATACAATATATTTCTGATACTCATGTAGAAGTGCACTTCCCTCGATCACTCACAGTCAATCGCTTTCGTGGTTGTAGGCATTTGTCGAAAACTCAGTGGTTGTTGCGTTAACTTATTTGATGAAAACAGAACATGTTCAATTAAATGTGTTTTAGACATCCACTAGAGAAGACATGTATTAGCATTCTAGGATATGTATACCATTCTAAAAGTTCAATCTTCAGCACCTGAGCTAAAAGACGCTCTAATGTTCAGCTAAATCTGGGAATGCAACAAAGAAAAAATATTTACGTCTGATCCCATCAGCGAGTTCTGCTATTAACGTAAAATAATACATAATTAGGTGATTTGTAGAGTACTTGAATTAAAATAAAATGTGTCTGTAAGGCTCATGGTGCACGTGATAAAAGTGCACGTGATTTTATTTTGTTCAAGATTGTGCCACTCGGGCTATCGTCTCACAACCTTTTCTAATCGTAAAATAAAATGTTACTTTTATCACTCGTACCATATATAAGTATTATGGCTTAATAGTTCATTACTGTGTATCTATATATCTGAAACAAAACACATAATGGTATACTTAATACCCTTGCGTGTCTTTCAGATTCTTTACACCCGCGCGGGCCTTTCGAATACTTTACGCCCACTCCGCTACCATCACAACCAATAACACTCACTTTTCATGAATTCTATTCATTAAGTGGAGAAGTACATCCGTATCATGCCCATGTTAATTTTATGATTTTTAGATACACATATCTCAAAAGCTATTGTACTTCCAGGGTTTATTTTTTAGTACTTAATATTTAAACCTTCATTAATGCAAACCACCTAAAAAATCTAAAATACAATCATTCGCTTTTGAATAGGGATTTTTTATGAAATTAGGGAAAAAATCATATTTTTTTAGTTATAATTATTTTTTACATTTCAATGGTTGACCTTTTTCGTAGTTTTGTTGCTAATTATGACTTCACAAACATTGTAAATAGTGCTGTAAAAAAATTAAGCATTTTCTACTATTTTTCCCGAGATAAATGTTCCTAAAGTTAAAAAGACATGAATTTGGGTAAATTGACTACAACGTTTTGGTGCTAAGTTTTGCGGGTACTCAATCATTCAGTGTATTCCTGTTCTATATTCTGGGTCATCTGAAACCTCGTAATTGTTTCCTTTCCTTTTGGCTTCCTGATTCCTTTTTGTTTTAGGAAATAATTTATTAATGTTTCTTTGCTTGCTTGTTCGTTGTTTGGCGATGCATTGGAGGATAAATTCGGAATTTCTTCCAACAGGCATTCCTAATTATTTCACCATTACAATAGGGTTTTATTTACACAACAATACTTTACTTCTTATCTTATTCAATACAATAACTTACAACAATGCAATTACTTCTATTCACAACAGGCGTTTTATTTAGAATAAACAATTGAAACACGCCAGACGTAATTTAACAGTGCTGCCATGAACATGATTTCCAACGTTGCAATTATCTAAAAAAATATAATATTTTTATCACATTCTACATTCTTCCCAGGATTACGCCCACTTTTTAAATGCCCTGACTACTGCATAGTTCCATTAAACATTTTTTATGGAATAAAACAGTAAAACATGCATAAATTATACATCAGCATGTGCAGGAGGAAATAGAGAATAAAATGGAGCAAATTATGAAAATTCAATTTTTTCCCGATATTTTCGTGTCCTTCTCCCCTTAAACTTATAAATAAGGAAAATAAATAAATAAGTGACAATGTTCAATAAGGATAATATCTGGATGAAACATTATTTTGTTGAATTAATATGAAAATAGAAACTTTGAAATATTTCTGGAATGAAAAACTCACAAACTCCGCTCACTGTCTACGTTACACTGTTATTCACAATATTTCTCGAACGAAAAATTCACACAATTTGCTCACTGCTCACGTTAATATTTCACAGTTACGTATTACATCATCTTCTGTAGACAGTTTCTTCTTGAGTAGTAGTAATAGTAGTAGTACTACTACTACTACTTATAATAACAAATGTAGATGGCATTCCTGATAACACTGTCAGAATATTATTTGTTTATGAAACGGGATCTTCCAAATAATATTGGCAATATTTGCAAAAACCTACCGTTTCATTTATGCAATCCTTCTTAATTAACAAATATAAATTTTCATATGCTTTTCGAGATTTTACTGGAAACAAATCGCCTGTAGTTTAGTAAGCGTTTTGGAAAATTTTGGCAGGAACTTCACAATATTCTACAATTTTGTACAAACAATCCTGTTCAACTACGAATTAACAACTAATTAGTTACGCACTGTGTTTTGATTTTCTGATCCTATATTAAAACACGATTACAATGCGTCTTTTCACTTTTGACGCAGGAAAAATTTAAACATGTTTCGAATTCTCGTTAAGTTCGGTATGCATTACTTGACGTTTTTGCTGTAGTTACATAAATATTATAAACCTCCGTATTTTACAGTATGAAACTAAATTTAATGAAATGTACGTTTTCTGAAACGTTTCATAAAACAATTTTACAAAAAAATGTCATCGTGTGCAACACGCATTCCTCTCACTGGCCTTTTTACTCCATGGTCAAGACCGCACCATTACCGCATCCTCCCCATAATTTTTATAATATGTACATCCCCCAAATTCAGTCGAGAATGTAGGCAGATTGGTAGTAGTGTACCATGCAGCGTTAGAGCAAGATATGGAGAGACTTTTAAAATGTAATTGATCTACCAAAATATATTTTCCATACTCTTATACTAATATATAATTATTATAGTAATATATAATTATATAGCAATATATATTCTTATAGTAATATTCGTATAGTAATCGTGTCTCTTGCGTCCGTCCTTTCCACACGGTTAGATCACTTTCGGAAGAGCAATGGACACAAATAAGCTGTCATTCGACGCGTGCCGGTTTCCGGATGGTTAACTGATAATATTTTGGGAGAAGGGAAGAAAATTCTGAGAAATTTCTCTGAAAACTTTTTGGGGGGCTTTTCGAAGCAACTAAAAACGCGTTTTGATTGACTTACGGTGCCTATAGAGGTGATTATTAGCTCATTCGATTCCTCTCAACAAAACAGATCAACTGGCACAATTCTTAGCCGGTTCCCTCTAGGATATTCTGGGATCATTGTAGGAAAGTACGTGTTTTTGCTAGTTTCAATGCTCCTACGAGTACACTGATGGAACAATGTGAATTCCTATATACTTTCTTTCACACATTTCCATTAATTTTTACTGACTTGACGCACTAGATTGACTATAATTGAACGTAATGTTGTAATTAAACAAAAAATTACAGGTGTATTTGAATCGATTCTTTTTCGTGTATCTTTTTGTGCCCGATAAAGGTGGAAGCGGGCATCTTTAGTACGCTTAAAATGTATTTTTGTTAAGAATTTTGGAAATCACAAATTAAACTTTTTAACACGAAAATACCCGCCCTATGTGGCAAGCAAAATTGGTATAATTGCTGCAGTTCATTTACATGAAACTCCTTCATCACATCAATGTAAAAGAAATAGGGGTATAAGTAGATCTACGCTACTTTCCACAGGTTCATCATTCCATTCCAGTTTAACATACACATGAGACGAAATTTGCAATGTTTTTGTGCATTTAAATCATTGGATACCAGAATCACGGTGAGTTCCGCATACCTCTTTGAAGTTATATTCTTCATTTGTTCTGGGAATGTTCACATTTTACAATATTGTAAAGAAAAATGAACTCATTTCGCACCATTTCGTTATCTTAAAAACTTTTCGTTCACACAAGATAGATACACAACGACGACGAAGAAAAGCAACGACCAGCAGTAAAGTCGTCTTTAGTGAATGCAATTTACTAATCGCCGTATTTTACTGACTTGTTTGCGACTCTCCGGCAGAACCCAGTAAGTGAGTGGAATACGAAACACACTTGGGCCAAAAGCATCGACCCATGAGAAGGTACTTGGGTAAATGTTCCTTGTGGATATTGCATTGTGTGCAGACAGCCCGATTCTCAAGGCAATTCGAGTTGTGGGGGACGGGCGTTCGTGACCAAGCAACGCTCGTGGGGCCGACGCAATATTTATAAGTCGAACCGCGCTCTAAATAACGCTTCGCCTCTCGGAACGGAGGGGGATGCAGCCAGGGAATTAGAAACAGAACGAGAGAAGGAAGGAAAAGGGAAAGGAGAAGAGAGTTGGACGTGGAAAGTCAGTAATGAAGAATGAAGAAGAAAACACATGGGAGGGAAATGAAGAAACACAAATCAACACACATTAAGGCAGAGAAGAAGCAGAATGAATGAATAATGAAAATTAAAGATCGATACAGAAAAATACATCAAACATTAAAATGAAAAAAATTAGGGAGAGACAGAGGTGAGGAGGACAAACGAGTGACAACAAAATGGAGACGGAAACAGAAAATATTATCTATATGGATAAATATAATAATAATAATAATATAATAATAACAATAATAATAATAATAATAATATAATAATAATATAATAATAATAATAAAGAAAAGAATAAGAAAAGCGAAAATTACAAAATGCAAGGATATAATCAGAAAGAATTACATTAAAAAAATGAAGAGTCTTACCCCTTTACCTGACTGTTCACATTCGACGCCACGAAATCGGTGTATGAAAGCGAACAAGAGAGAAAGGATCGAGGGTATTCTTGACTCGTAGATTCAATGAGCCTTGCTGAACAGAATGTTTAATTTGTGATGTCAGTCTCTTAATTGTTTCATCCTTTTGCGCAAAGTTTGTTTCAGAGAAGCAGCAGATTTTAAATTTCTTCAAGAACTGTGCGAAAGAAAAGAAAGAAAAAGAAAGAAAAGAAAGAAAGAAAGAAAGAAAGAAAAGAAAGAAAGAAAAGAAAAGGAAAAGAAAGAAAGAAAGAAAAGAAAGAAAGAAAGAAAGAAAGAAAAAAGAAAAGAAAGAAAAAAGAAAGAGAGAAAGAAAATATGAGAATAATCAAGCGATTAAAATTACTTTGAATAATGAATTTGTTGAATGTTCGATTTGAAAGAGACCTTTTCAAACTACCACTAACAAACTAAAACACACTAAGAAAGAATCCTTTTCAAACTACGTAAGAAATAATTGCTCAATATACGCCTTCTCGACAATTCCACTGTACACTAGTTTCTTCATTAATTATATAAATTTATTTCCTTTCCTTATTATCAAAATTTTTGGCAGCTAACAATAATAATGTCAGGGGCAGACTATCATCGCAAATTATGAATAATCACTCAAACGTATGTTAGAAAAAATGCTTTCTATGCAAAAAATTGCATTTCAGAAACATTTAATCACTCCAAAAACATGTACATTGTTTATTATTTACAAAAGATATGTTCACAAAGAAAAAATAACATAGAAATAAAAGAGCTATATAATTGTGTAAATTGGGTGTTTTTGTTATATCTGTATTAATTTTTCTTTGTGAACAAATAAATTCTTTTCGTTTGTAAATAAACAATTTACATTTTGTGGAGTTTTTATGTTTCTGAAATGCAATTTTTTGCACAGAAAAATTTTTTCTAACCAACGTTTGAGTGCTTATTTATTATTTTCGATAATAGTCTGCCCCTGACATTATTTTTGTTTGCTGCTAAAAATGTTATAAAAAAGGAAATAAATTGCGGCTCAGCCATTCGAGATGTCAAAGGAGTTTGTTGGAAAAATATGTTTAAAATTGTCTTAAGAGATTATTTTCGAAGTTTAGTTGTTTCTTCCCTGGACACTGTATATCGATGGTTTGGTGAAAAAATTGAAACAAGGTTTCTTTAGGAATCAAGCTGAAGAATAGATACGTTAATTCCATTATACACCAATATATTTAGGCTGCGATGTATTATTAGATCAAAATGAAGATACTAGTAAATTTAATTTACTAGAAACTTTAAATAGATTTCAAAGAATTTGTCGAGCTATCAAGCAACACTTCTGAAATAAAGGGACAAATAAAGTTCAACAAGGTAAGGGCAATCCCCCCCCCTTCCTCTCTAGTTCCGGGTGTTGGATATTTAGAGCTAGTGGTGCTACAACAGCACATAGTTTATCGCAATATTTCTAAAATTGCAATTTTGAAAAATTCAAATAAGTCAACGAAAATGAGACCTGAGCCATTACTTTAAACGTTCCTTGTTCTCTATGGAAAAATTAAAGAAAAAAAGTGGAGCGGTTTTTCAGATTAAATTGCATTCACTTCAGGCACAAATTAGGAAAAAACTACTAGTTTCTTCAAAAAGTTGTACATAATATTTTTTTAAAATAATATTTTAAAATAGATTTTGTTTAAAACAAAAGTCTCTATATTCAATTTTGTAGTTTTAAAATATTAAATTTTTGCAGTGTGTTGTGTCTCGTGGATGGTCGAATATGCGATCCATCGAAAAGTAATGGGCAACCGGGTGCGGCTAGAAAATTGCCGTGGAAAAAATTAAACTTTTGCAATTTTAGAAAAATTGGTTATTTCAACGAGAGTGAAACCTGCACTATTCACTTAAGCGTCCTTTATGATATCTTAGGACAAACTTTAATACAAAAATGTGGAATAATTTTTGAGAAATTTTTGAAAATGTAGTTGGGGCTTCATGTAAAGTATGTCTCATGTCTCAAACAAATTAATGGACCTTAGAAGAATAAAAAAACACGTAAAGTAGCCCCAAAATCAAAGTATTTGTTTCAATCTCAGAGGGTCTCGAGTTCCCTTAAATCGATCGAGAAATATCAGTTTTGGAGAAAATGGGCTGAACGTTTTAGAGATTAGCTTAGTCCACAGACGGACAGAGGGACGGACGATTTCGCCGTCGATTTTTCGGTATCTGGGACCCACAAAACATGGATTCGTACTACACAAATATTATAGGAAGCAATTTACTACTCATAGGAACAAAATTTAACCACTTTCTTCGTTACTAGGGTTCAGTAATAAGAGTTTTTCTATCGAGGATTCGCCGTTTCCCGGCGCGATTACAATACTATCTCATCTTACGAAGTAAAGGCAAGAAAGTAAAAAAGAACTAGTTAAAAGTATTTGCCCAAGAAATGGCCTTTCTGAGGTCGGTAAAAAGATGTTGAAAACTCTACAAGATAATGATCGACGACATAAGGAAATAACTGCATATCTTCTTAATATCCTGGATCGAAGATAAGAGACACAAATGGTATAAATATGTCGAAGGAATGACAAATACTACATTGCGAAAAGTAGCATTAAGTTATGAACGTGAAAGCAAGAGATTGATTAAATAGTGATTCCGGGCGCGTCAACTGCTAAGGTCATTAGCCCCGTAAGTGTTTTCCTCGGGAGGTGGCGGTGATCTTCCTCCGCTGGATGGTGAGATCCGGCACCGACCTACCGTCGACTTGCAGGATTTTCCTCGATCAGATATCTCCCACCAGCGGGGCACCGCACCAACCGGGTCGAGCTCTAAGCTCCAGACCGGACTCCCGGCATGTGTGGTAGTGTAGTGTATGTTAGTGTGTGTGTATATATGTGTGTGTGTGTGTGTGTAAGTATGAGGAGAGGATGGGACAAGGAAGAGGAAGGACAGATCAATCGCTGTCTGTTAGGGTGCTGCTCCGTCATTCGCCTGGTGTTGTTTGGAAAACCCTCGGTTCAGCGACTGAATTCGACCTAGCTAACAAACTAGTATAGATAATCCTGCCGACGTCCGGACTGGAACCTAGGACCTCCAGGCAAGAGACTAAGAGAGATCCTGGGTGTCCGAGATGGTTAGAAATCCTGAAGACGAAAAAGAAAATGAGTAGTGAAATAACGTAGTGAAATAAAAAAAGTAAATGACGTAGTGAAATAAGAGAAAGGAGGGAAAGGGAGAAAGAAAGAGAGAGAAAGAGATATAGAGAGGGAAAGAGAGAGAGAGAGAGAGAGAGAGAGAGGTGCAAGCGAATAGAAAGAAATATAGGGAAGAATAGAGGAAACCACTGTAAAGAAAATGAAAAACAATGCTCATGCTGTGAAATTGAAAAGGCTGAGAAAAACACAATATCATACAAATGAGTGAACGGGGGGAAACCAAAAAGTAAAAAAAAAACTTGATATAGAGAACCAATGAAAGAGAATAGTAGAGCCGAGAATAAAAGCGAAGTTGTTTTTTCCTCGGAACGCGAGAAGATTCCAAGAGGAACCCGCACATAATGTTACAATGTGAAGCATTGTGAACTCCCCGAGAGAACGGTAAGCTCGCAGCTGTGTGTCTAAGGTCAGCGCAGCAGTTTCAATCTCACAAACACTAATTAGGCGCGCCGATATCGACCTCGCAGCCGCCGAGAAAGGAACACTACTACAGATTATGTCGGAGGTCACAAAAGATACCGCCCCTACACTTGATAGTGCATTCCTTCTATGGCAGTGGAGGGACAAGCGGCTTCAATTACGTAGTGGCGGCGGGAAACGGACGCTGGTGAAGATAGCGCTCAAGAACAGCAATAAATGTTTCTATTGAAGCGTGATCCCGGCCAAATAAGGAGCAACATTGTTTGTGCAAACGATCAAATGAGTAATTAATTTATTTCTGGGTATTCAATGTCCACTAAAATAGAGAACGATTCTTGCGTATTATAAATTATTATTGATTAGCTGAAGTGCTGAATTTTCCGAAAGCATTATCATCAGATGACATTATTTGTTTTATTTCTCATTTGTGTCCTACCGTTTATTTTTTTATTTTACGTCAAAAAACAGTTAAAACTGCGTATGACGTGCTATGGGGAAAAGTGAATTGTGTGCACATTTTCAAAATTCTGTGATCCCTACACAAAGTCATATACTACTTAAATTTTTGAAAACAAAAAAAAGAAGAAAAAAAGAAAAAGAAGAAAAAAACCTCCCATGTAATAAAATCTATTTTCAAGGATAAATAAGCAGTAAATTTTGGCTCTTATCCATGTTGTCCTTCGGAATAATACTTCCTGCCGCGACAACATGGAAACGATAATTTGAATAATTGTATTTCCCACTGAATTCTGGAAGACGTGCACAGAAATGAAGTTACATTTATGTCCAGAAGCAAAACAAGGGGCCATCTCAGCATTTGCTCAATGGATCAGGGAAACTGGACGAAAAACCTGATCGAGATGGGGGGTCATTGACCCGGAAGCTGTAGTACAATAGTTGTTACAGGTTGTTTATACTCATTTATACAGTCCAAATGGTAAACAATGCATTATGTATCATTGTTAAAATTAATGTTACTTTTCTTGTGATGCTCAGTATAGTCTCTAATTGTATAGAAACAGTTATGCAGCAGAAACGATTTCACTTGGGATTTAAACTTTTCTATCGAATTTAATCGTTTAATGTCATCTGGCAAAGTGTTGTAAAATAATGTACATGTATTGTATGTGTTTTTTTTTAACTTTACCGTTACTTCTCATTTGACTTACTCAAATGTCTGCCTCGTGTCTTCCTGTTAACTGTTAATTTCTAATTTGTCTATCTGTTATCAAATTGTGATATTCTAGTTTTAATTCTTCATTATTGTGTAATGACTTGCTTATATGTCTTTTTTGGTATTTTGTTCCATGCATTTCGAAGCATTAGTACTTAATAGTTCAAACTTGCAATTTTTTCTTTCAATATTGAAAGATTTTATGTATCAATCTTTCTCTTGTAAGTCTTTGTTTCCTCTCGTAGAACCCGTTTAAGAATAATAAATACAGAGAGATCGACAGGATAAGCACAGATCGCTAAACTATTTAAAAAAATCTACTTTCGGAAGGAAGTAGATTAAAATACCCTTTCTACTCGATTGCATTATGTATGTGGATGCAATTTGTCAATTGTGTAACGAAGATGATGAAAGAATTGTTTTTTCTCAATTAAATAAGTCATTTTTAATAATGCTTAATATTGTAAGCAAGTAATATTATTGGAGGACTTAATCGCGGATTGCTTCTTGAAAGTCTTCTGAAAGGCAGTACAAAGGCCACAGCATTCCCTCCTGTCTCATTGCACTGTTGCGTCGCCCGATTCGTCAGCGAAGTTGCCGGACGTGAACCGATGGAAACTCCATGTTCACATCAAGTCAAGGCCTGAGTCAGATCGCAGTTATTAAAGCCCTAATCTGCATACGTGTATGGACCAACGCCTCATGAACGTTCGGCATATGTGCGGTAGCTACATGCAATTTACAGGCGTGAGATTGACCCCTACTTTACAGAGAACAGACATTTGTGTGCGTTATTTATCAGCGGTTACGCCGCGCTTAATTTTCCCACGTTGTGTTGTTTTTCTTACCTTGCAACGCCATAATATGTCCATGTTTACTGATAATCTGTTGCAGAAGCCTAATTCTGTCATTTGTAGGTGGTCCCCGTCAGCATGGCGGGAGCGGGCAG
>BLKR01006704.1:0-51773 GCA_011170035.1 Teleogryllus occipitalis | reverse complement strand
GGCAATATTTATCAATTTATATTTGATGTAATAATGTACTATTAAATGTGGATTCAATTATTACATAAATTTAAGATATTTGCGCTCGTTGGTGCTATCGCAATTGCAGTTGGAAGGTCAACAAGATATTATAACAACAAAGATTTAAAAAATTTATATTTAATAATCGACAAGAGCAATTAAATCGTGTATAGAATAAAAAATTAGTTCTAAGCATCCTTTAACTATGTTCTTAATTTTATGTGATTGTGCTCGTTGGTTCTCTGTATTTTCGAATTTCAATATCTGGCTTGGTTAGATAACTCCCATGCAGTTTCAAAATGTTTATATAATCCACGGCAACAATTATCAATTTATCTTTACTCTAATATGCTAGTATTGAACGCGCATTCAAATTTTAAATATATTTTACATTTTAGTGCTCGTTTGTACTCTCGCATTTCCTCTTCGATTGTCGATGAGGTTTTATAACAAAAAATTTTTAAAAATTTATTTAAAAAAAAATGACAAGAGCAATTAAATCGTGTATAGGGTAAACAATTAGTTCTATATATTTATTAAATATGTTCTTAATTTTATGTGATTGTGCTCGTTGGTTCTCTGCATTTTCGAACTTGAATATCTCGCTTGATTTGATAACTGCCATGTAGTTTCAATAATGTTTATATAATTCGCGGCAACATTTAACAATTGATCTATAGTAAAGTGTTCTAGCATTGAAAGTGCATTCAATTATTAAATAGATTTTAGATATTAGCGTTCGTTGGTGCTATGGCAATTCCAGTTGGAAAGTCAATAAGATTTTATAACAACGAAGTTTTAAAAAATTAATATTTAATAAACGACAAGAGCAATTAAATCATGTATAGAATAAAACATTAGTTCTAAGCATCCTTTAACTATGTTCTTAATTTTATGTGATTGTGCTCGTTGGTTTACTGTATTTTCGAATTTGAATATCTGGCTTTTGTTCGATAACCCCCATGCAGTTTCAAAATGTTTATATAATTCACGGTAACATCTATCAATTTATCTTTAGTGTAATATACTAGTATTGAACGTGCATTCAATTATTAAATAGATTTTAGATATTAGTGCTCGTTGGTTCTCTCGCATTTCCTGTTCGAATGTCTTCGAGGTTTCATAACATAGAAGGTTTAAAAAATATTATTTAATAAATGACAAGAGCAATTAAATCGTGTATAGAGTAAATAATTAGGTCTAAATATCTATTAACTATGTTCATAATTTTATGTGATTGTGCTCGTTGGTTCCCTGTATTTTCGAATTTGAATATCTGGCTTGGTTCGGTAACTGGCATGCAGTATCAATCATTTTTATATAATTCACGGCAATATTTATCAATTTATATTTGATGTAATAATGTACTATTAAATGTGGAATTAATTATTACATAAATTTAAGATATTTGCGCTCGTTGGTGCTATCGCAATTGCAGTTGGAAGGTCAACAAGATATTATAACAACAAAGATTTAAAAAATTTATATTTAATAATCGACAAGAGCAATTAAATCGTGTATAGAATAAAAAATTAGTTCTAAGCATCCTTTAACTATGTTCTTAATTTTATGTGATTGTGCTCGTTGGTTCTCTGTATTTTCGAATTTCAATATCTGGCTTTGTTAGATAACTCCCATGCAGTTTCAAAATGTTTATATCATTTACGGCAACAATTATCAATTTATCTTTAGTCTAATATGCTAGTATTGAACGCGCATTTAAATTTTAAATATATTTTACATTTTAGTGCTCGTTTGTACTCTCGCATTTCCTCTTCGATTGTCGATGAGGTTTTATAACAACAAATTTTTAAAAATTTAATTTTTAAAAAATGACAAGAGCAATTAAATCGTGTATAGAGTAAACAATTAGTTCTATATATTTATTAAATATGTTCTTAATTTTATGTGATTGTGCTCGTTGGTTCTCTGCATTCTCGAACTTGAATATCTCGCTTGATTTGATAACTGCCATGTAGTTTCAATAATGTTTATATAATTCGCGGCAAAATTTAACAATTGATCTTTAGTGTAGTGTTCTAGCATTGAAAGTGCATTCAATTATTAAATAGATTTTAGATATTAGCGTTCGTTGGTGCTATCGCAATTCCAGTTGGAAAGTCAATAAGATTTTATAACAACGAAGTTTTAAAAAATTTATATTTAATAAACGACAAGAGCAATTAAATCGTGTATAGAATAAAACATTAGTTCTAAGCATTCTTTAACTATGTTCTTAATTTTATGTGATTGTGCTCGTTGGTTCCCTGTATTTTCGAATTTGAATATCTGGCTTTGTTCGATAACCCCCATGCAGTTTCAAAATGTTTATATAATTCACGGTAACATCTATCAATTTATCTTTAGTGTAATATACTAGTATTGAACGTGCATTCAATTATTAAATAGATTTTAGATATTAGTGCTCGTTGGTTCTCTCGCATTTCCTGTTCGAATGTCTTCGAGGTTTCATAACAAAGAAGTTTAAAAAAAATATTATTTAATAAATGACAAGAGCAATTAAATCGTGTATAGAGTAAATAATTAGGTCTAAATATCTATTAACTTTGTTCTTAATTTAATGTGATTGTGCTCGTTGGTTCTCTGCATTTTCGAATTTGAATATCTGGCTTGGTTCGGTAACTGCCATGCAGTATCAATAATGTTTATATAATTCACGACAACATTTATCAATTTTTCTTTCATGTAATAAACTAGTATTGAATGTGCATTTATTAATTATATAGAATTTAGAAATTGGAGCTTGTTGGTACTCTCCCATTTCCTGTTCGAAGTTCGATGTGGTTTCATAACAACGACGTTTAAAAAAATTATAATTTAATAAATGACAAGAGCAATTAAATAGTTTGTATAGTAAAATATTAGTTCTAAACATCTATTAAGTATCTTTTTAATTTTATGTGATTGTGCTTGCTGGTTCTTTGTATTTTTGATTTTGAAAAAGTGGCTTGGTTCGATAAATCTGATGCAGTTTCAGCAATGTTTATATAATCCATGGCAACATTGATTAATTTATATTCAGTATAGTAAACTAGTATTGAATGTGTATTTAAATATTTAATAGATTATAGATATATCGCACTCGTTGGTACTCTTGCATTATCTATTTGAATGTCGTACGTGTTTGCAAAACTACGAAGTTATAAAATGTAATATCTCATAAAAGAGAGGGGTAATTAAATCATGCATAGAGTAAAATAATAGTTTGATATGTGTTTAAACTATCTCGTTAATTTTATGTGATTGTGCTCGTTGGTTTTCTCTATATTCCAATTTTTAAAATGTTGCGGGTTGCGTCACGCCTGCTGCAATTTATTTTTATTATTTTAGACTGAAAATACGTGCGAATTCTTTCCAAATTGTGGCAATTAATTGGCAATTAATTAGCAATAAATGATTAGATGGTTTCTGTTGAGATCTGGCTCGTATTTACCTGATGTGTGTGCTGGCTTGACGTTCAGAATTCTGTTGCGGGTTGCGTCATGCCTGCTGCCATTTACTTTGATTATTTGAGACTGAAAATACGTGCGAAATAATTCCAAATTGTGGCAATTAATTGGCAATTAATTAGCAATAAATGATTAGATGGTTTCCGTTGAGCTCTGGCTCGAATTTAACTGATGTGTGTGCTGGCTTGACGTCAAGCTAGCACACACCCGTTTTCTCCACGAAAATACGTGGCAATTAATTCAAAAATGTGGCAATTTATTGGCAAATAATTAGAAATAAATGATTAGATGGTTTCCGTTGAGCTCTGGCTCGAATTTAACTGATGTGTGTGCTGGCTTGACGTCAAGCTAGCACACACCCGTTTTCTCCACGAAAATACGTGGCAATTAATTAAAAAATGTGGCAATTAATTGGCAATTAATTAGCAATAAATGATTAGACATGTTTCGTGTGGGTGTGCTGACTTGGCTGTTCCAGCTTGACGCACCTGCAACACGGCCGCTCGAAATATCCGTTGAACAGTTATCTCCTTATCCCCGAGCAAGGTCTCCTCCTTCCGTCAAGCGTTGATTTCCGTCGAGCCTCAAGAGACTCGAGCGGTTGTCTTCGCCCGAATGCAGACCTCTACTAGTGGTGCAAAAACCGCACCTACTTTCTCGCCATTAGTAATGGAAGTTAATTAGTTTCAAGCGAAAATTAAATAGTTTCAATCAATTGATTTTTTATTTAAAACTTTAAATGCAAATATATTTCTGGCATTCAATTCATTGTATAAGGTAGGCAGGAACATATGGGATAAGTTTTTACAATATTCTTCGTAAGCAGTATGCGAGAAAGTAAAATAATTAAAAGTTAATATATAATACGATACTAATAGCGTTGGTAATCAAATGCAAATAGATCGAAAAATATATAATAGCAATTATTACACAGTATAGTATTTTAATATTCTACAAATATATAAAGGTATGAGTGTGGGTAGAAATCAGTGGCGGCTCGTGCTTAGGTGGCATGGTTGCACAACCTCTAGAAAATGAAAAAGATCTCATAATATCTTAGGGATATACATTTTCCTTTTAAAACATTCATTATTCAAGATATTGCAGCAATATCGATGTATATGAAATCATTTTGAAACCAAAGAGTTTCCAATTTGCGCTCTCTCCGGTGTCTGGTGCCTTGCCAGGAATTGCACCACGCTCTTGGCTGTATTAATGAATTTACTGCTTTACTCCTTGGTCCTTCGATTTAACACTGGGAAGATACAGTCTTTTGGTTGGGCAACCAGACAGCTATCTCTGTCGCAGTGCGGGGTAATGGAGAGGATCTCAGGGGATTACCCATATTCTGTCTTTGTGTAACTCACTGCAACGTAGTACACACGTTCAGTCAATTATTGGCGATATTCAATGGATTGTTAATGGTCTTTGAATAATTTCTTTTCATTTAATATTAGGTTTGTTGATTCAAAACATACATTTGATGCAGTCGCGGCTCGCGGCTTTCTTAATGGGCAAGGCTGCAAATGCATTGCATTACATTGTATGGCCTGAATTGTATTTCTATATAATCTCTTCCAATACAGACTTAAGGGAGTAGCGCTCTTACCGCATATTGGGAAAACTAGATGATGCTCAAAGCTACTCGCTGAGCTACATAGTAATGCTTTCTGGTGAGCACGCCCTTCTTCAGACCCTACGTCCCACCCTTGAAGGCTGCCTGAATGCAGCCATCGTCCGTCGGTAAGCCTGTGCAGTGAATCCATGACGTCACGCCTGCTCGTTTTACACAGGCCTTATGGCGGAATGAAGTGGGAGCCTAACGCTTTTCTCTTCCCTGTCAACAGCTTCAAATGCGTTACGAACAGCCGTTAACGAACTAAGACAAATTTTGATATGATTATTACGTAATATAACACGGAAATCCATTATAAATAAATGAATACATTTTTAAATTTCTTTTGGGCGACGATTTCTTTAGAAGAGGCTCCGACTTACAGCCTTTAATGACGAGCCGCTCCTGATTTGATGAGTTCTTTGTGTAAAAGTGGCCGTTCTGGATGGAAGTCCTTAGTGTCCCCCGTAGCTGCAGCTAGCGGGCCAGCGGTTTTCGAACGTTCTTGTGTGTCGAAGATCTTTCATTATTGCCAAAAATACCAGGGTAGTGAAATTTTCGAAATAAAATAATTTTATTTGTGTGAAAGGTGTCAAAGCAATAGTGCTTGTTGCGATGCACTGGAGTCGGATTTAAGTGGCCAGTGGAAATTAAAGCCAGAACCACGTGCGTGGGAAATGTATATGCATTAAGCACGAAACCCATTTGGAGTTCCCGGCACGGTACGGAACCGCCCCCCACGGATCGGTCCCGGCCCGCCCCGGTCCATTGTTACATTATTGGGATGTATACCTTAATATTGTTGAGTATTTTGTAATTAGAACTTTGGGAAGTTGTAAAAAATGAATTCATTTAAACATTTTCATTTTTGTATTATATGCATTCATACATATTGTAACCGCTTGTCGTCGACTACATTTATGACCAACAAAAAATAGAAGCGATAATACCCGACATCATGCCCTACACGTAGTTTCTATAGTGGCGAAGAGATGGCGTCAGCCAGAAAAAGATTTCTGGACGCACTCAAACTATAGCCAATCAGAAACTTTTGAGGAAATACGGACGCGGCATGAACTTGTGTCGGAAGAGCTCGTTTTTTTTCTTGTTCGAGTCGCCGAGGTGAACGGAAGGCTACAGGTACACCACACAGTCGACGAGGGGCACGCGGAAGATACCGGAATGTAAAAGCTTTAATAAAAGGTAAATGCCTGAACATTTTTCATGGAATTACTTACTGTGAAATGTCACGAGATTACATGAAATTTAAAATGAATATTAAACAAGAATGCAACGAATGAAAGAACGACAGTGGTAATAGATCGAAATGAATTTGTAAAACCACGTTGCTGCATTCTCGTTGCTAGAAAATGGAGGATTATTGCAACATAGGACATTTTTTTTTCTTTGTTACAGCTTTTATTTTATTTTATTTTTGGAATTTCATTTTGGAAATCCTATTATAGAATTTTGAGAATTCTTAGAAGTATGGTTTATCCAACAACTAGCTTGACTTTTGCTATTACGAAGTCATAACTTGCGAGTTTCGGACTCGCATTCTGATGCGACCATCGCCTCTGTGAAAGCTGTGGTAAAACTTCGCTGAACAACGAGGAGACGGCGCTCGGAAATATTCCGATTTCGACGCGACAGGCAGCGCACGGACCGTTGCAGAAGAACGACGACCTTGAGGCGTGAGCATCGCTCGACAGCCGACTACACAGCGCGGGACCAGCTTGGGGAATTCGCCGGTCGTGAGTCACATAAAAACAGAGAGAACATTCATTAAATTTCAGTCTGGAAAACTTCTAAGATAGAATTATAATTGTACTAGCTAAAACGTTGCAATGTGAGATTTCCTCAATAACAGACGTTGATCGGGCAAGTTTCATTGAACATTGGTCTTGCTAGCCAGTAAATTCATTTCTTTTCTACAGTCGTAAGAGGAATCAGATCAGAGTAATCCTTGTGTTTAATGATAAAAGTTGTTCTTGTACATAATCATTTATCTAGATTCATATGTAATTGATTTAATGCTGTTTCAAACCATATAAGAGAAATTGCCTGTGTGAAACTTGGAACAGGAGTGAAAGCCGTTCAATTATTTCTTTTAAAGTATTACTTCATGGACAGTCAAAAGACGTTATAAAACAAAATTTCGTACTGAAAGACTACGTAGAAACCGAATGTCAAATGTGAATATTAAGTGTAACATTATTAATGATTTAAAAGGTATTAGAGAATTTTGAGTATTGTTTGTATTTTTTTTTTTTTTTTTGCAGGATGAGTATTTGAACTGTGATTTGTGTGTCTCATAAGTGATATTTTTGTGAAGTGTACATATGTATTTGTTGCTTGTTTCTTGTAAACGGGGATCAAAGTTATTATCGCTTTAGTGGAAACTGCAGTTTAGGTAGGGAACTAGCTACCATAGTTTAACAAAAAAGTGAGAACATAGGAGGATATGTGAACTCCATTGTACAGAGAATTTCATTCGTTAGAATACATGTTATCTGTTATTTAAAACTACAAAATTGTGTTTGCTTGTTATTTGATCATTAGTTTAGCAAAGACGAACCCACCACCGATAGGGAATTTTATTCATTAATTGAGGTATTCCCAGGTTTGCGTGACGGTGTAACCACACGTCACGAAATAAGTAAATGATAGATTTACTTTAGTAATTCGGCGTACTACCAATCATGAGGTAGGTACCTGACGGTTACATTTTGGCGCCCCAACGGGTGGCTTGAAATTATTAGAATTTCGTAGGCTAATATCATTAACGAAACCAAAACTTTGTTAACGAATTTTCACTTAGTTTGAAACTTGAGTACAGAAGTTAAGTATTAGGGTGTGTAGCATTAGTACTTCCATTGTAAATCTGAATTTTGATTACGACTGGTTAAAATGGCAGACAAATTTGATAAAGCTAGGAATCTTGAACAGATCTCGTCAAGTAGTGAGGAGGAAAGCGAAACTATGGTGCGAACAGCAGAACAACCTAGGGAAGAGGCTGAAGTACAGTTAGGAGAGGACAGTAATTTGCATTCGACGCCGAAACCTTCTCCGACGGAATCAGCATCTACTTCAAGAGATGAAGTTCCGACGGAAGCAGATATTCTTAGAGCTAATGATATGATGGCTAGGCTCATGGCACAGTTCATGACTCAAATCGAACACAAATTGGATTTAGTTCACGCCCAATCAAATCAACAAAATCAACAACTTGCCACACAACTAGATGAATCAAATCGGCAAATTACAAAGAAACTAGAAGAACAGGAGGCGCGTACAGTTGAATTAAATCAACAAATTGCGGTCCAATTAGCTGAACAAAACGAGCAGATTACAAAGAAATTAGAAGAACAGGAGGCGCGTACAGTTGAACAAAATCGAAAATTAGCAGAGCAAATTAGAGCTAAAATTGACGAACAAAACGAACGGATGTCAGCTAAGTTAGCGGAACAGGACGAGAAATTAACTCAAATTTCTAGAGATCTTATTGAACGGACTGAGGCATTAGAATTAAAATTCACGCGGTCATCCGAACAGTTAACAGCCGAAATTAAGGAGGACCTTGATGTTCAAATCCAACAGATCACTTCTAGTTTTAATTCAAAGAGAGATTTAATTGAAACTAAGGTTACTCAAGTTGAGAATAAAGTAGAGAAGACGATCGAAGAGCAAAACAAGGCTATCCAAATTATTTCAAATAATCAAGTAGCGATTAGCCACGATGTGACACAGATTAAATCGTGCGTACAAGAAAATAGTGAGAAAATTCAAATTTTAAACCAGACAAAGCAAGAAGGAGAAGCGAAAGTAGCAGATATAAAGGAGAGGATAGAAAATTTACCATCTTCTTCTGTTTTGTATCATTAGAGCACCATTACTATTCCTCCTGGTTTAACGTTTAGTGCGCTAGGAAAAGAAAATCCTTGCATGTTTATAAAGGCAGTAGAAAATTTCTTTATGTTATACAATTTTCCTGGAAGCAAGAAGGTCAGAATTATCTACCAAATGTTACAATCTAGTGCGAAATTGTGGGCTGATACATTAGATCCGTTACCAGCTACGTTTCAAGAATTTAAGGAAAAATTCTTCAATCGCTATTGGAATTACGAGACTCAAATTACCTTTAGGTTAAATTTGATGTACAGTACCTGGCGAAAGGGGACGGTTAGCATGCAAGATTATGCAACAGAGAAGCTAGCAGGTCTCAGTTTATGTACGCCACCCATTTCAGAGAATGAAATAGTATGTTTATTGATCAGACATTTCCCTGTAGGCATACAAAATTTGTTGAAGAGTCAATTACCAATGTCTTCAGAAAAACTGATCTGCCAACTTGGATTGTACGATGCATCATATGAAATGACAGAAAAATTTAAAGCGAAGTCATCACCCACTTCAAGTGCTATTATAGTTACCGCGCAAGAGGGACACAGTAACGGCAATAATAGTAAGCAGAAGGGGAAGAGACAAGGCTACAACAGAGATGAAGAGAATAGTTCGACCCGACCGAAGCAGAGCAAAACTTCAGCGGAAACGGGAAGTCAACTAACCAAAGTTTTTACCTCAACTACGACCAATTCAAACAATGGCAGATATGAGTATGGACCATCGACGTCACGTGATTCTAACCCGTTGATCACGGAATTAAACTAATAAGGTTTGTCTCGAATGGTCGCCCCGAAACAAAACATTCTTTCATTGATGTCGAAGAGGTGACTTTCAGGTCCATGGCAGTTGTACATTCCGCTTTGGAAACGCAAAAAGATTTATTCGCGAATGTAAAGATTACGAAACGCAAATGCCCATTGATAGAAGTAGAATGCGAAGGGAAAAAGGTCCTAGCATTAGTCGACACGGGATGCACCTGCTCGGTAATAGTGGAAAGTTTGTTAGATGAACTTTCAGGGATGGCAGAAGCAATACCACAATTCCCTATGCGGAAGTCGTATCTGATGGGAGCGAATAAGAAGAAGTCACGACCTATCTACCGACAAGTACTATTGCAGCTGACAATAGGAAAGAAGGTATACGAGACTGTATAGTAGCGAAGGAGTTATTGTACCCACTGATCCTGGGAGTGGACTTCCTCTATGACCATAAAGTAATCATTGACATGGCGAGAAATTGTTTGCAAATTCCAAGGAACGGCATAATTCACTATCATCCATTTGATGAAGATGAACATCTAATATACCATGCGAACTGTGTCGAGGTCAACAACCTTCCCACTTTGTTACAAAATGCTGTGAGAAATAATGGGAACTTAAACCGACAACAACAGGAAGAACTGTTAAAATTGTTAGTAAAATATCAACGAGTTTTTGAGAAATGTGAAGAGCCCATAAAAGATTTTGAATTTCATATTGAGCTAACTGATGAACGGCCATAAGCATCGCATAACTACCCTATACCAGTTGCATATCGGGGAGAAGTGGACGAACTTATTCAGTCCATGTTAAACGATAAAATCATTAAGAAAGAAAGGACTCCATATTTAAATCCAATAGTCGTGTCAAAAAGAAGAATGGGAGCTTACGCCTATGTTTAGATGCTCGAAAATTGAATGCGAAAACGATCCCGTACCGAGATAGACCTCCCAAGATAGAGGAGATGTTAGCGAAGCTTCAAGGTGTTAGGTGGATCAGCAGTACCGATTTCACAGCATCATACTGGCAGATTCCTATAGCTAAGGATTCGCAGAAGTATACTGGCTTCGTGTACAGGGGTATAAGCTACGTATATCAGCGAGTACCGTTTGGTTTAAAGAATTCAGCTGCCGCATTAATCCAATGCTTGGATAATATTATCAACAAAAAATTGTATTATGCCTCATTAGTGTATGTGGATGATATTATCTTGTTTGCGGCAACATTCCAAGAGCACTTATGTCATTTAGAAAATTTGTTTAAAATCTTGATTGATAACCACCTCCAGTTAAACGTAGAAAAATCTAGTTACTGTAGGAAACAAGTGGACTTTTTAGGTTACCAATTATCTACAAGGTTTGTGTATGAAACCAGAAAAGATTGTAGAAATTGACAAGATTCAGGCACCGAAGAACCGAAAGCAGTTGAAAGGATTTCTGGGATGTGTTAACTACTATAGTCGGTTCATTCCAAATTATTCGATGTCTATTGTACAATTTCTGCCATTGTTAAGGAAAAACCAGCCATGGGAGTGGACTGAACTACACGAAAAGCAATTCCAAGATTTAAAGGCTCGTTTTATCATTCTTGTGTAATTGCCAACCCCAATTTTGAGAAAGAATTTATACTACAAACGGACAGTAGCGACCATGGAATTGGAGCTGCTTTGTATCAGGTCATTGATGGTAAAGAGAAGGTTGTATCTCTTATAAGTAGGGTACTCAGAGGACCCGAACTGAATTTTTCAGTCACGGAAAAGGAGGCGAATGCCATAGTGTGGGCCATCCATAAATTAAGAGAATATCTCGTTGGAAGACATTGCACAAGGCATTAATTTTTTTAAACCGTTGTCACACAAACAATGACCGATTATTACGTTGGATATTGTACCTCCAACAATATTCTTTCACAGTAGAACATTGTCCAGGAGAGCTTAACCACCTCCCGGACATACTTAGCAGAAATACGCTTCGACCGGAGGAAACTGTAGAAGAGAGAAACGTATTCTTTGCATCGCCCATACAATTGAATTACCTAGAAATGCCACATTTGAACTGGCAGATGATAGCAATTCACCAGCAGCAGGAAGAATTAACTAGGAAGGTGAAGTTATTTTTTGCGTGGGGAACTCGACCCTGAAGATGCTGATGGGATCCGTTGGACGAGAGAAGGCGATAGATGGAAGTTACTGGAAGACGTCGTTCTCGTCAAGACAAGATCTGAACCACCAACGTACAGAATCTGGATGCCCAAAATCCTGACGTACGGAATTATATGGCTTGTTCACACGAAACTCAACATTCAAAATTTAAGTAGTATATGACTTAGTGTAGGGATCACAGAATTTTGAAAATGTGCACACAATTCACTTTTCCCCATAGCACGTCATACGCAGTTTTTAACTGTTTTTTGACGTAAAATAAATAAATAAATAAATATATAAATAAATAAATAAATAAACTTGGGCACTTTGGAGCGGATAAAATCGATAAGGCTATTTCGGAAATTGCCCACTGGAAGGGACGCAAAAAACAAATTAGAAGAACTATTGCGGTTTGCGTCACCTGTCAGCGCACCAAATATCCTAATCGCTATTTTGCCGGAGCTCGTGCAGCAATTTTACCATCCAAAACGAATGAACTAGTAGCAATAGACCTTTATGGACCTCTTCCCAAAACCAAGTATGGTTACAAACACATTTTCGTATGTATTGACGTCTTTTCTAAGTTCACCCAAGTTTACTGTGTCAACAAACCGAGCGCAAAAGATTGCTTACATCAACTGGACAAGTTTCTTAGAACCGCAGGGGATTTTGAAAAATTGTTGTCAGATCATGGACCGCAATTTACCAGCGATCATTGGATCCAAGCCATGGAAGAGATGAATATTACCCACATCTTATCTAGTATTCGACATCCTCAGTCAAATCCATCCGAGAGGGTAATGCGAGAACTATCCAGGCTGTTTCGAGTATATTGTCGTCAGCGACATACCGACTGGTATTTACTGGTGCCTTTTATCAACCAGTGGCTAAATGCGGTACATCATGACTCTATTAACATGACCCCATACGAGGCCCACTTCAAAAGGAGAATGCCGCATGTGTTAGAACATCTGCGAAGACCCGAGATCACCGTTACCGATGTCACGGATGAAGAGATTGCCCGACAGTTACATCGTAAAGCAAGAAAGCGGTTGGAACAAACTAAATATGCTCCATACACGTTTATTGAAGGGCAAAGAGTTATGATACGTCTACCAAAACCGTCAGACGTGCAGGCAAAACAAATTTCGAAATTCTTCGCATTGTATGAAGGACCATACAGGATATCGAGAGTTCGACCCCCGAATGTTGCGGAGCTAGTGGATGACAATGGACGCAGCATACGAAGATTTAATTTTCATAATTTAAAGCCATTTCAAGAATGAAGTAAAGAAGAGAAGCGCCGTAGAATGCAAGTGGTATGTGAAATCAACTATCCTGTAAGAAGATTTTTTCGGAATTTTCTATCGCGAGAAAAATCTTTTTTAAGGGAGGGGCTTATGTAACCGCTTGTCGTCGGCTACATTTATGACCAACAAAAAATAGAAGCGATAATACCCGACATCATGCCCTACACGTAGTTTCTATAGTGGCGAAGAGATAGCGTCAGCCAGAAAAATATTTCTGAACGCACTCAAACTATAGCCAATCAGAAACTTTTGTGGAAATACGGACGCGGCATGAACTTGTGTCGGAAGAGCTCGTTTTTTTTCTTGTTCGAGTCGCCGAGGTGAACAGAAGGCTACAGGTACACCACACAGTCGACGAGGGACACGCGGAAGATACCGGAACGTAAAAGCTTTAATAAAAGGTAAATGCCTGAACATTTTTCATGGAATTACTTACTGTGAAATGTCACGAGATTACATGAAATTTAAAATGAATATTAAACAAGAATGCAACGAATGAAAGAACGACAGTGGTAATAGATCGAAATGAATTTGTAAAACCACGTTGCTGCATTCTCGTTGCTAGAAAATGGAGGATTATTGCAACATAGGACATGTTTTTTTTCTTTGTTACAGCTTTTATTTTATTTTATTTTATTTTTGGAATTTCATTTTGGAAATCCTATTATAGAATTTTGAGAATTCTTAGAAGTATGGTTTATCCAACAACTAGCTTGACTTTTGCTATTACGAAGTCATAACTTGCGAGTTTCGGACTCGCATTCTGATGCGACCATCGCCTCTGTGAAAGCTGTGGTAAAACTTCGCTGAACAACGAGGAGACGGCGCTCGGAAATATTCCGATTTCGACGCGACAGGCAGCGCACGGACCGTTGCAGAAGAACGACGACCTTGAGGCGTGAGCATCGCTCGACAGCCGACTACACAGCGCGGGACCAGCTTGGGGAATTCGCCGGTCGTGAGTCACATAAAAACAGAGAGAACATTCATTAAATTTCAGTCTGGAAAACTTCTAAGATAGAATTATAATTGTACTAGCTAAAACGTTGCAATGTGAGATTTCCTCAATAACAGACGTTGATCGGGCAAGTTTCATTGAACATTGGTCTTGCTAGCCAGTAAATTCATTTCTTTTCTACAGTCGTAAGAGGAATCAGATCAGAGTAATCCTTGTGTTTAATGATAAAAGTTGTTCTTGTACATAATCATTTATCTAGATTCATATGTAATTGATTTAATGCTGTTTCAAACCATATAAGAGAAATTGCCTGTGTGAAATTTGGAACAGGAGTGAAAGCCGTTCAATTATTTCTTTTAAAGTATTACTTCATGGACAGTCAAAAGACGTTATAAAACAAAATTTCGTACTGAAAGACTACGTAGAAACCGAATGTCAAATGTGAATATTAAGTGTAACATTATTAATGATTTAAAAGGTATTAGAGAATTTTGAGTATTGTTTGTATTTTTTTTTTTTTTTTTGCAGGATGAGTATTTGAACTGTGATTTGTGTGTCTCATAAGTGATATTTTTGTGAAGTGTACATATGTATTTGTTGCTTGTTTCTTGTAAACGGGGATCAAAGTTATTATCGCTTTAGTGAAAACTGCAGTTTAGGTAGGGAACTAGCTACCATAGTTTAACAAAAAAGTGAGAACATAGGAGGATTTGTGAACTCCATTGTACAGAGAATTTCATTCGTTAGAATACATGTTATCTGTTATTTAAAACTACAAAATTGTGTTTGCTTGTTATTTGATCATTAGTTTAGCAAAGACGAACCCACCACCGATAGGGAATTTTATCCATTAATTGAGGTATTCCCAGGTTTGCGTGACGGTGTAACCACACGTCACGAAATAAGTAAATGATAGATTTACTTTAGTAATTCGGCATACTACCAATCAGGAGGTAGGTACGTGACGGTTACAATATTAATCCACATATTAACCTGTTGGGCACTACGGTAACTAGTGCATTCTGGGAGTGAGGGTGGTATACATCTTTTTCATAGGAATTGTTTTCATCGCATAGCTCCATTTCTTGACTATCAATTGGTGGAGAAGATGTCTCTTGTGAAGGGGGTGCTGATTCTCATAATTCCTTATTTCGTACTCATTCACTAAAGTAGCAATTTTTCCTTTAATTTGAATTTGCATGGGAATGCTGAAAGTCTGAACAGTTTGTTCCTTTGCTTTAAAAAAGGTACTCAATGCGTCAGTTTCAGCAGCTGTAGATCTTCTTTTTTTATTTTGAAGGTAAAAATATTTTTTTAACTATAAAAATTAAAACCTGCGCCACAGGCGGGTGAGGACTCGGTATTAAAGAATCTTTCGATTCTACAATGCGTTTCTTTATCTTAGGCGCATCATTAGGGATTCCACATTCCTTCTTAGTTCTACCGAGTTCGATCACCTCTGTCACTTCTTCCCCTTCGTTGTGCTCTTGCGTTATTTCCACATTATCAACAACAATAACAACACTAGAAGAATCCGTACTTTTCCGAGATTCAACAGTTAAATTAGAAATTTGATTTCTATCTCCCATATGTGGTACGAGAAATGACATAACAGATTCAAATTTCCAGGGTCGTATTTGTTTAGCCGCCTGGCCAGGTCTACTCCTCCTATTCTTTAATTCTCCTCCTAATCTCTAAAAGTTTAAATGGTACTCAACGAAGTACAACATAGTACCAAAAACTGTTGACAAAATTGAACTAGCGACAGTCGCGTTACACAACTTCTTACGAAATGACTGTTGTTCGTGGCAACCGGCTGAATTGGAGGCTGAAGAAGAACTTTGTCTTCTTCGTGACCTTCGTGGTATCGGCGGTCGAACGGCTTTCTCAGCCGAAAGGATCAGGGAAACCTTTACTGAATTCTTTGTCTCTCCAGCCGGATGGTATCAACTGGATGGTATCTCTCCAGCCGGATGGTATGGATTTTATCAACTAGAACGCGTGTACCATGGAAGGAATTAATATGTGAATTTCATGTACTTTTTATTTCTCCAAAACTTTTGCAATTGTTTAATAAATAAATGCCGTTTATTATTATTTACAAGATCGTAACGTTTGAAATATAATATATTCCTTTTCAGTTATGATACATAGTAGATATCGCTGCTTGTGAGGAAGACATGTGATTTTACATTATATGATTTTTATGTATTTTCAGGAATATACTACTAGTATATTTATTCTTTACTCTATTTCTATATTATAGAAATAAATATGAGGCGTTGTTGCGAAGTAAATATGTATTGCTGCATTGAGCTTTTTCGGTCGCTTTGCGGCCATCTGAGTGCTACAAAAACAATAAAATATATAAATTACAATTAAAAATTAAGAAATGTATCTACTATTGAATGTTGTTAATGAATTTAGTGACAAATATAATCTAAGCACAATGGAATACAATTGAAATATCATTAGAAACATAATTTTAAGAAGGAATATATGAAATAGCAAGTGTACAAAGCACGGAAGCGGCCAACATCAGGAGAGGTGAGAGGAACAATTTGTTCATTTAAAATATTGTGCGAGGGATTGATTAATAAGTTGTTAATGTGTATGGCTTCTAATTGGACACTGTGTGTATCCGTATTCTATTTCCAAATTTCCAAAATTTTGGAAAAGGAAAACAGATACCCACACAGACTCAAATTAGAAGCCATACACATTAACAATTTATTAAACAATCCCTAGAACACTATCTTGAATGAACAAATACCTTCCCTCTCACCCCTCCTGAAGTTGGCAGCTTCCGATGCACATTAACCACTCCTCCAGCGTGTTTTCCGTCACCCTGACACTCCTTTCTCTAATAGCCGTCTCTTGGAAAACTACTCGTTCTCCCTTCTCCATTGAGAGCTCTCCTTAACAGCAGAGCAATTCCCTTGGCCCTCGCTGATTTGTCTGTGCCGGGGCCCGCAGCCGCCTCAGAATCGAACTGTATTTGCACATCTGAACTTACTCATTTATTCATCTATCTATTCTATTCGCTCTATTTTATTTCACTTTAGAATAATAACTGATATCAATTTAAAATTTAACTTTACTTTATCTTCTTTAACAATTATCTTTCTTTGTTCATTTGTATTTTATGTATTCGTGTTTAAAATTAAATTCCTATTTATATTTCCATTTTATTCCATTGAGCTTAGATTCTATTTTTCACTAAATTCATAAATAATAATCTACAATATATCCATTTTTTAATTGTAATGTAGATATTTTGTTGTTGTTGTTTTTTAGCACTGATGATGGACGCAAAGCGACCAAAATGTTTTATGGAGCAATAACTTTTTACTTCACAACAACGCCTCATATTTATTTCTACAACGATGCCAATGATGTAAATACTACACAATTTCCTTCCATTATAGATTATATCTAATGGTTTGTAGGAATTATGAAGAAAATATTACACTAGAGTACACTCTTCAACTAGTGCTTCAAATGTTAGAACACTAGGTGCGAAAACTAATTCTTTTAACCCGGGAGGGGTCGCGTGGGAGAGTGTGGACATCAGACATTGTTATTTCAAGTTGTTTTTTTAAATTTGTTTATTTAAGGCCGTTTTTTAACATCAAAGGTCATTAACGACTACAATTAAGTATACATCAATGCATTAAGTATCACAATTTAGTATTCACACATTAAGTGTCCACAATTCATTAAGTACACACAATCAATGTCAATCAAATTAAGTATACATCACATTATAGTTTAAATTACATAACAATTTACAACATTATAACACATATTTTTCTTCATGATTTCATTACATCAGATTGTTACTCAAAATTAATAACATCAAATTTTATATTATATTACATTACTTACTTAAGTTAACAATGTCTAGCAACTTCAGTACTTTAGCACACCCGTCTGCAGAGCTGAACAATTTATGTAAGTTAGTTTCTAGTTTCAGTAGGTTTCTTTCCTTTGCTATACCGGGGCATTCTAAGATAAGGTGTTGTGTAGATATTATTTCACCACATTTAAGGCACGGTTCTGAGTCGCATTTTTTGAATATATAACAATATTTCAGATTAAAATGACCGATCCGTAATCTAGTGATGATAAATTGCTCTCTTCTTTTAAGGCAGATTTTCGGCAGGGCTGGTTCCAGTACTGAGTTCCTAACTAGATGTAATTTTGATGATTTTAATTTCCATTGTGAGTCCCAATATTTGAAGCAGGATGTCCAGAAGAGCTTTTTAATCATGTCTTTTGTAGTACCACGAATTTGGGAATCAAAACTTAGAAATGATGTTGCCATTTTTGCATATTTATCAGCTTTCTCACTGCCAGCGATTGCCCTATGGGATGGGATCCAAATAAATTAGATTTTTATCCCTTTTTCACCTTGAATAAATACAAGTTCTTGGATTTTTTGTATGATGGGGTTACCTGTATGTTTATTTTCTATGGCTTTAAGGGTTGTCATTGAGTCAGTGAATATTGCAATGGCCAAGTAATTTGTTTGCTTGAGGCTGAATTCGATGGCTTTAAGGACTGCCCATGCTTCGCATGAACAAATGGAAAAATAATCTGGGAGACGTTGCGATTCAACTATATTGGGAGACTGAACATAGAATGTACAAACAGCTTTTCCATCGCTTTTAGAACCATCTGTATATACTTGGTAATAGTTGACATAATCTTGTTGTAAACTTGTTATTAAATTTTTGAAATTAGCATTGGGACCAGAAGTAAGGTGAGGACTTTTTGCTAAGATCATATTTGTTACTACATTATGATCTCGCTAGGGCGGGATGGGAGGCATACATCTAGGTAAGGTAACTGGTTCAACAATATTAAGTTCCTTCAGGAACTTAGGAATTCTCTCTCTTAGTGGTAGTGGGAATTGAGGGTGGGCCTTCATAAAGAGATGTTTTTAGGTGATTGAAAATATTTGTATATGCAGGATTTGGAAGGTCACTTAAAGTTGAGTAAGCATAATTTAGACAGAGAACTTTACGTCGCAGGACTAATGGTATTTGCCCTGTTTCCACTAATAGGTTATTAGCTGGACTGGTTCTAAAAGCGCCAAGGCTTAAGCGGCATGCGCTTGTGATTATTGGGTTTAACATTTTCAGTATTCTCTTGGATGCTGAGTTATATACTACTGCACCGTAATCCAACTTGGCCTGAATGAATGCTTGGTATATTTTGACTAGACATTCAGATTGTGCACCCCATTTGATGGACGACATTTTCCTTCTCAACAATATCATACAATACGATGAACCATCATAAAACACAGTAGTAGATTCATTTAGTAAACCCACATCACCAGGAGAAACATACACCTACCTGCGGAAACTCATGATATAGGAAAAACCCGGTCCAGATACACCAGCTTTTACAAATGAGATCTTAGATGCCAATTTGATATTGTTTTTTGTGAACACATCTTCTATGACTGAATGGGGAATGATGGGACAAACATTAGAAATAATACTTCTTTTGGCCTTTATTACTAGAGGTCTCAACTTTAGTTCATAGTTTTTAATTTTAATAACTTTGTGACTGTTGGTAAGATTATCAGCAATAGTTTTAGAAGTTAGAAATATACAGACTCTATTATTAGCAATTCGTGATATGAACCTGATTTCACTGGCATATAATATTTGTCTATAATATTTGATAGACTGTTAATATAGTCTTTAATAGTGAGACCTTTCTCGGTTGATCCGTAGTTTAGGGTGGCACGGTTCCTTTAGTTCCTTTTATGATTCATTATTTCTCGCGATTCCTATGTTTATAGTTGCGCGGTTCACTATAAAACTGAATTGTTTATGTTCAATGTTAAATGAGAAGAAGTCACCTGATAATTTATTGGCGTGGAATTGTGTGTATTTTCGCATTTCAAGTCTTCTTCAAATAGGTTTGTGTGTCTACTGAGATGAAAGGTATGAATTTTCTTAAAAGTGAGTGTTACCTTTAAAATAAATTCTCTTAAAAGTGAGAGAGGTATATAATACAGCGTGAGCGCCGAAGCGACAGCGGAGGCGCGAACCAGGTCTCGAGAGCGAGGGCCGGAAGGCCCTCGCGAACGTAGCACGTTGGATCCGTCGGGTAGCGACGTGCGATAGCACGTCGCGGACCACTTGGTGAAAAAAATGCGTTGGTTAAAGAATTGTGTAGGTTATAAAATTAAATTTGTAGCGTGAAAAATACGAATAATCAGTTCACTTAATGAGAGTACGTTGCTACGTGGATTTACACGTACAGGGGGCTTTAGAGCAGTGGGGTAGTTATTCTCCCGATCAACCTTTAATTTAAATAATTATATTTATTGCTGTAACATCATGAACTTAACTACACGCGACTACTACGTATAATCAAGGATTCAGTTCATGGAGTCGATTCTCTTCTAATGAACCGAATCAGTGAATCAAAGGAACCGTGCCACCCTATACTTCGGATTTACCCTTCTTGTGCGTCTATAATTATGGCCTGATCCTTAGTGGGAAAGACTTCTGTCGACGTGGCATTTGCGTAGGTTTTCATGCTTTGGCGGGGTGTAGATACCTGCGGTAAAGGAAGTGAGGTTAAAGGAGCCGTGGTGTCCGACGACTCCATCCTTTGGCATGGTAGTCGCTGCCCCGGCTGACCATGCACTTGGTGAAACACACTCACACTCGTAGAACAAGGGTTTTGACACTCCGTACGTAATGCACAGTTTACTGACTATTTGACACACACTAACAACTTAAATCTCGCTTGACACGATCAGAGCACAACGTTACCACTGCGCAACCAGGACGCGAATGTATTTCAAGTTTATATTTGAGACTAACAGGATTTCCATGAGAATTGAATAATTGCATTCAGAACAAACACAAGAACTAGAAATTCTAAGAAAGAAAACCAACAAAACAAGATGTGAAAAATATCTAAGAAAATTAGAGCGCAAAGCATCCGTAAACACGAAAACATGAGAAAAGAATAGTAAACAACTCACTTCTTTGTTTGTAAAGATTGTGTAAACAATGATTGCTAAACGTTTCATATTCATTCTGACATTAAAATCTACCATGCAATAATGTTTATGAATTTCTTTTGCATTATGCGAAAGAAAAAATAATGATTTAATGCACCAACAAATGTTTGATGAATTTTTAAAATTATTATTATTATTATTATTATTATTATTATTATTATTATTATTATTATTATTATTATTATTATTACTATCATCACTATCACAATTTAGCTTGTTTCCACACGTGCATCTCGGTTACCATGAACAAGAGATACACGTTCCAACTGTCATAATCAGCACTGGATCAACCATCAATGTTCAGAAACTTCCTCACGATGTTACATGTGTTCAGTATTACAATCTTTTGCATCTGGATGTATAACCCCTTCTTCAGATGCAGTTCAGCTAGGGATTCATGTAGGAACTTAGGAATTTCACCAGTGGCGCCTAGAACTATTGGTACAATCGTCACCATTTCCACGTCGCTCCACATTTCCTTTATCTCGTTTGCCAGAGGTTGATATTTTAGAATTTTTTCACTTCCTTTCCTTGGGATGTTGTGAGCTAGCGGGACTGCGACATCAATCAGATACACCTTTTTGTTTTTCTTGTCATGCCATACAATGTCCGGTTTATTAGATGATACAGACCTATCTGTTATTATGGACCTGTTCCAGTACATTTTGTGATTATTTGTGTCAATGACTGGTTCGGGTGTGTACTTATAGTATGGTGTTAGGTTACCCGTCAAAAAGTTATTATTGTGGCATAGTTGCTGATAAACCACTTTACAAACGTCGTCATGTCGTTTTGTATATTCTGAGGATGCTAGAGAGCTGCATCCTCTGATAATGTGATCTATATTTTCCCTATGTTCTCCACATAGCCGACATTTGTCATCACGAACGTTAGTGTCTTTCAGGATAAATTTACGGTAGTTTTTAGTTGATACTACTTGGTCCTGAATAGCTACCATGAAACCCTCTGTTTCCGCAAAAAGTTCTCCCAAGCACAGCCATTTAATTGACGACTTACGGTCCATCAGTTCTCCCTCTATCTGGTATGGGTAGCGTCCATGAAGTTGCTTCTCTTTCCAGTTGCTGATTTTCATCTCATTGGTCTGTATTTGCTTTTGTAGGTTCATTTTTTCATCAGACAAATTCAATGGTGTAATTTTCCGGTCAATGTATGTTACAATCCGATGTATCTTGCTTCCATTAGCTTTTTCGTGGAAGTACTGACGCAGTCTCTCCAGTTGTTGGTGATGGAGATTAACAATATCTATGACACCGCTTCCTCCTAAAGATCTAGGTAGGTGGAATCTCTCAACTGCGCTTTTAGGGTGGTGACATCTAAATCTGGTGCAAAGTACTCTGCAGTTTGTATTAAATGCATCTAGTTCAGTTTGTGTCCATTTGACAATACCAAAGCTGTAGGTCAGCACTGAAATTACATAGGTATTTATAGCCTTAATTTTCCTGCCAGCACTGAGTTTAGTTTTCAGAATTTTACTCAGACGTGTTTTAAATTCCTGGGTAATGTTAGATTTTGTAATTTTTTGGTCAACATTAGATCTTTGTAAATATCCAAGATATTTGTAATATTCCTCAGGATTCATGGCATGAATTCGTTCGTGTTTAGCATTTCCTTCCCCAAGGGTGTAATCCATCTGATGTTGCCACTTTCCTTATTATTATTATTATTATTATTATTATTATTATTATTATTATTATTATTATTAACAATAATATTGAGAAGAGAAGTATCTGTCACATAAATACCAAATTATATTAATTTATGTTAGAAGACCTCTAAGGAACGAAAATTTCTCTAGGGCCCCTTTTCTCCCAGGCGACCTGTAACGTTGTAGGCAAGATGCGATCTCTCCTGGATTACGGCTTTCAATACAATTCATATCACGACAGTTAAACCTGTTTTATACAGCTATAACATATACCACCAAAAGAGAAGGATTTGCTAGCACTACTTCTCTGTCGTGCTCGTAAAACATTTCTAGAAAGTTAGACGGAGTTTCAAGAATCTATTTTTATTATAACTTGTAATAAAAACAATTGGAATCAAAGGTCAGCGCGAGCTCACCCGTCGACCACCGGCGGGTTTAGTGCATAACTAATCGTACAGCAACAGTTCTCATTTAAGAAATAGTCCCATTTAATTCAAGACAGTTTATTTACATGGATTGCATAAAACATGTTCATTTGTTAAAAAATGCAATAAATTTTTTTTACAAGTGAATATCTTTTTAAGTCAGTTTATTTACATGGACTTCATAAAAACATATTCAATTGTTAAAAAATATCTTTTGCAAAACGGTCTTGAATCAAGTGGAACTATTTCTTAAATATGAGTGGCAAAAGACAGTATGTGCAAAAATATAATCAAATAACAGTTCTTACCTGGCAGATCTTGAAAGTTTCTTGAAATTTGTTGCCATGCATTGTCCTTCTTCCTATTGTCGTGATACGCTGAATCAGAAGGATCGTAGAGAACTGGATACTCTGTAACAGCTTCTATTAATAGTTCGTCGTTACTCATTTTTACAAAGTTAACAAAGTCCAAGCGAGCGAACAAAGTTCAAGCGTTGGATCTGCACGACAGCCCACTCCGCGCAGTACTGGCCGTCCGCCTCCTCCGGATTTTATTCTCGGGGAGGTTTTCCGGGAGGTCCTTTCGGTGCCGGGAGGAGCGGAGCTGAGCCGGCAGTTAGCAGTGGTTGACATATAACTGTAAACCACGCGAAACATTTGGAATGGGTCTGCGCCGGGCTGTACCGGGCGGAGCCGGGAGGGAGCTCCTAGTGGATTTCCTCCTTTACGCGGACCCAAAGCAAAACATTATGTTGGTGTTTCAACATATACTTTTATTTCACTTAGTAGTAATTGAATTGCGTAAATTTTTACTTTCTCGTATACATACGTATTTACGGAGTAATATATGTAGTATAGAGAAAGTTATGTAATGCTGCGGAAAATAGATTTCGAGATTTAAACGGAAATACACGTTTTGTGGTCCCCTGATACCGAAAAAGTGTGTTTTTTTTCAATGCGTCCGTCCGTCTATCTGTGTCTGTCCGTCCGTCTGTGAACACTACTTAGCGCCCAAACCATCCGTACGATCTCTTCCAAATTGAAGAATCCTTTGTCGATCTGGCTCTAGTTCAAGCTTGGAAATTTTGAAAAACATTTTTTAAAATTTGGGGGTACTTTACATGAAGCCCCCCAGACATTTTCAGAATTTTCTCAAAAACGGCTCCAATTTTTTTCTTTACATTTCTTGTAAGAATAGAGTAAAATCATCTGTTTAACGTTTACATTGTAGGGAGCCGATTCCTTTAGGGTGAACGAAATTTCTCCGGTCAAAGGAACTGAAGCTCTCGCCTAGTGAACTGATATACGCATAACGGAAAAGATCCCATTATTGCATTTGTTAGTGGAAGTGCTTCAAATGAATTTTTTCGAAAACTCAATAAATGCTTGTGAAAAAGAGCTTCAAATTCCGCATTTACAGTAATGCTTAATCGCCATTTTCTTAAAAACGGCTTCAAATTTTTCAATTAAAATTTGTATTTAGGACGACGTTATAGCCTTATGTAATTAAAATATAATTTAGGTTCTACTATTTGGAAACCGGAAACTCGCGAAAATTACAAAGAAAATTCTTTGGGCCGCAATAGATGGAAGCAGGCAAGGAGGGACAAGACTGTACAGTACCAGTCCACACCAAGAAAATTCGAAAACTTTACTACAAGAATGTCTGTGCCATTCTGTAGCACCTCCAGTTACCTATACGATGTTCGTATGTTCGATGGAGGTGCAACCTCCAGTCTGTCGGGGCACCAGCCGCCAATGGTAGAAATGGAAACAAACAATTTTGACTTCAATAGACGTAAATATTGATTGATTTTTTCGTGTTTCCGGGCGCGTCAACTGCTTCGGTTATTAGTCCCGTTAGTGTAGTGCATGTTTCTTTCTCGTGAGATGGCGGTGATCTTCCCCCGCTGGATGGCGAGATCCGGCGCCGACCTACCGTCGGCTAGTGGGGTTTCCCCCTAACCAGGACTCTCCCACCAGCGGGGCACCACCCAGCTCTAAGCTCCCGACCGGTCTCCCGGAATATGTGGTAGTTTAGTGCATGTTAGTGTAAGTGTGTGTGTGTAATGGGAGAGGATAGGACAAGGATGAGGAAGGACAGATCGCGCGCGGTCCGTGGCCCGTTTGGTAGGGTACTGCTCTGGCATTCACCTGGTGTTGATCGGAGAAACCACGGAAAACTACCGATCAGAGCAGCCGGCCGCTAGAATTCTCCTCCAGACAGCAGCTGAATTCGACCTAGCTGAAAAGCTAGTGTCGAAAATCCTGCCGCCGTCAGGACTCGAAACTAGGACCTCCCGGTTAGAGGCGCTGCAGTGACATCAGTTGATGCACTGAGCTACCGCTACCGGTAATAGACGTAAATAAAGAAGCTATATTCTTTATACTTTGAAACTTTACAATTTCTATGTCAATTTGCACGTCTTAACTGCCCAGTCGCGATCGTCTCTCTTTTTCCGTCTCCATCAATAACCTGCTTCCTGGCGACGCCAGCGCCATCTCGATCATCAGCCGAGAACCTCAAGAGATCATCCCAATCTGAATCGACTTCCCACACTCGGCCGTTTTATGCTTCTTCTTCTAAAAAAGGTAGAAAATTATGTTGATGTTGTGATCCCATGGCCATGAGGATATTTGGTATGACATGAAAATCAATAATATAGAAACACCTTTTTATTTATTATGCTAAAATACATAGTTTAATATTGATTTTCATATCTTCAAAAGCCATTTATTTCTGGATGATATAGACTTAATTCTAGATCACTGTAATGTGATATAAGATATTATTTGATAAAATATTATATTATTTCGTATCATAATATTCATAAGTGTATTTTGACCATTTTCTTCTATGTTGAGCCACAGTACGTCACAGCTTATACCCCGTTCTAGCTCTAACGAGTATTCAGTCTATAAACAATGTCAGCTCAGAGGAACAATATTTCTGTATGTTTGCACCCCCTTCCACTAGGAGTGCTAATAATTACTAATAATACTTCGTCACGTTAGACCGCGGCGAAATAGTGCCGCGCCATGTGATATTTAGCTCTACAAGAACTTATAAAAGGGCCTGCGAGCGCCATTACGTTTGCCACTCTGTTAACCTACTTAATGTGTCTTTTGTCTAGTAATTGATAATTCCAAATTAAGAGCCCGGCCTTTGGTCGTTATAGTGTTTTATGAAAAAGGCTCTTTGCGTTGGTGCCCAAATGGGCTATGATGGTGACTAAGGGCCACGTCAAGGTATAACATGACTTTGGATTCTTTGATATGTTGAGTATATTAGTGTAATGACATTCTTTATGAGTTGTTATATGTGAAATTAATTGTTCTTTATTGCAGCAGTGCCGACCTATGTGTAATGTGTATGCACCCTTAATAAGTAGCTTTTGTTGCGCTTTGGGTGTGTATTTTGCAAGCTCTTAAAGTTGAGCTTCGCTTATTGTTGCAGGCCCGTGAGGTTTTCGATACGGTGCCTGGCACTTACGTAAAGCATCCGAGTATTGTCGGTTGCAGAATATGCGCATTTAACCTGTGTGTATTTTGAATGTTGGAGTTGTTTGGTTCCTAGTGCAGGAATACACAAAGACGGGACGAGTGGGTCCGTACTGCCGTACGAGCAGTAACTGTAAGCAACACCCAAAAGGAAATTTACTACTGCTTCCAAGGTCGCTGCGAAGCGCATCGATGAAGCGAATGCGTTAGTCAGTAACTTTAATGATGATGGGTGAATTCATGAATTAAATTTACTGAAATCTTCAGTTAATAACAGCTTTGCAAGGGTGGAAGAGGAGCTATATGACATTGAGGCTGATGCAGATGACCTTGCGGTAATTGCTGACCTTGATAAGAGATTAAGGTCACTGATGGTCAGCATCGAGTTGTTAGTCAAGGCACTCCTGCCACTCCTTGTCTTACTAACGTCCTACCAGCCAATTCTGCTGGGTCAAGTCAAACTTCGTCTTCAACTAAATTCCTGAATTTAATGAAATTAGGAAAATCGCTTCTGAACAATCATAAGGATTGTTTAGAGCACTTCGGCGACCATGGGTCACTTAGAAGGTAGAAGGAAATCAAAGCAGACTTGGTAGATGCTCGTCACAGGGCAAAAAATTTAATGTATGATATTGTTATTGAGGACGAGTATGTTTCTGAGCATGATGAACTTGATGAGAATCTTCAAGAACTGATTATAAAAATAGACACATTAGTGGAAGCAAGTGCTCAATCTAATGAACAGCCAAATCAGCCTTCAGTTTTACCCCAAATTAATAATCAGAATATTCATTAAAATTGCCTGATCTCTCTCTGCCACATTTTGCTGGCATCTGTACAGAATGGCCCAGATTTCGTGACCTGTTTAAATCGGTCATAATAAATAATCGTGGTCTTTCAGGAATCAATAAGTTCTGCTATTTAAATTCATGCTTATCAGGGGAGGCCAAACTAGTAGTTGAAAATATTGAAATGTGTGAGGAGAATTTTGAAACAGCATGGAAGCTGTTAGTTGAAAGATATGATGATCCCAGGGCAATAGTAAAGGAACATCTTGCAAAGATTTTAGAGCCACCTACTTTGGTATCAAATTCTGCTGTATCTTTGAGGAGGTTTCTACATTTTTATATGTCTCACATAAATGCTTTGTTAGCATTAGAGAATGGTGCTATTGGTGGCATTAATATCTAAAAACCTTACTAGTGAACTTCTAAAGGACTGGGAGCTGCATATAAGTGAAAATATGATCCTACGTATGAGGAATTCATTAAATTTTTAACTAAGCGACAGAAGGCTTTAGCTTCAATGGGAGAAGCTAACAATGTCGTTAACGTTGCCCCAAAGACCATTCCATCTAAATCTGTTTGCTATATTTGCAAAGGGGATCATGGGTTTATCAAATGTCCAAAATTTTTGCAATGGACCCCACAAAGGAGATTTGAATTTGTGAAGTCCAAGAATCATTGCCTCAGATGTCTGAGAATTAAAGGTGGAAATCATTCTTGCCTCACCACCTGCACATCTTGCCAAAAACCGCACGAGTTGTTACATTTTAATGTGCAGCCCAACTCATCAAAACCCCTATTGTCTGCCATGACCAGGTCGCTTTGCAGTGGTGCATTTCAGTCCACTTTGTTGCCAACTGCTGTAGTCAAGCTTACTACAGGCAAGGGCAAAGAGTTTTTAGCCAATGCCTTGCTAGATTCGGGATCTGAAATTTCCCTCATAACCGAAAGTGCTGCAAAGAGGCTAGGTTTGTCTCGTACTAAGAATCGCAGTCATAGCTAGTGCCGTGAAGGGTGAACTTGTAGCCACTGAAAGTGTGACTGTAGTCATAAGGTCGCACTGTCATGATTGGCATAAGGAGGTCACATTTACTGTGATTCCCTCCCTTTCTAATGCATTTTCGGAAGCATTTCAGGTTGATGACTGGGGCATTCCCACTGATATCGTGTTAGCTGATGCTAATTTTAACAAACCTAAGGACATTCATCTATTGTTAGGAGCTGATGTGTTTTTTGAAGTGCTGTCTGAAGGTAAATATTCTCCCCAATATGGAACATACCCATTTCTAATAGAATCTCGTTTAGGTTGGATTGTTGCAGGTCCATTGCCTAGTGATGTCCGTTTGCAATATAATAAATCATGCAACTATACTAAAGTCCATTTTGACCTTCCTTCACAGTTGCAGCGATTTTGGGAAATTGAAGAGTGTGGTTCACCTGTTGAGGTTAATGAGGATGACTTTTGTGTACAGCATTACAATGCACGTGTAACTAGGAGTGATGAGGGCAGGTACTGCGTCAGACTCCCGGTTTTGCCTGATGCCCCTCCGTTAGGTTCATCTCGATGGCAAGCCAAGCGGAGATTGTTAACCTTAGAAAAGAGATTTGAACGTGATCCCTTTCTTGCCAGGGAGTACAGAAAATTCATGTCTGAATATAGGGAACTCGGTCATATGGTTGCTTCACTCCCCAATCAGTTAGATAACAAAGTATTTATTGCTCATCATCCAGTAATAAAGAAAGACTCCTCTAGTACGAAGGTCAGAGGAGTGTTTGATGCATCTGCTCGCACCTCAAATGGAATTGCGTTGAATGACATTCTAGCAAAGGGGCCTGTCGTCCAAGATGATTTATTCTCGGTGTTACTAAGATTCAGAATGCACCCTATTGCACTCACTGCTGACATAGAAAAAATGTATAGGCAAGTAGGTGTGCATCCTTCTGATCGCCATTTACAGCACATTTTGTGGAGAGATTCCCCCGATGCCCCCATTCAGGAGTGTGCATTAGCTACAGTGACTTACGGCACTACTCTGGCTTCATTTTTGGCAACTCAGACACTTGTTCGTCTGGCTGCAGATGAGGGTCACAATTTCCCAGTAGGCCAAGAAGCAATCCTCACAGATTTTTATGTGGATGATTTTATTAAATCATGTAAGGATGAAATGCAAGCAAGGGAGGTGTACAATGAGATAACACAATTATTGCAATTAGGTGGCTTCAAAATTAGGAAATGGAGTACTAATTCTGCCAGTTCGCTCAGAAGTATTCCTGAGGACCTTAGAGAAATGAGTGTTGCTACTAGCTTTGATGATCCCCTCGCCCAGCATATAAAAACATTAGGCCTATTATGGCTCCCTGAAAGTGATATTTTCAAAATTGTAACTTCTTCATCTTTGAGTAATGTGAAACCTAATCAGGTCTTCACCAAAAGAAAGTTGCTTTCAGCCATAGCCAGTATTTATGACCCATTGGGGCTCATTTCTCCCATTGTAATTCTGTGTAAAATGTTGTTCCAGCAATTATGGGAATTCCCCTTAAAGTGGGATGATCCGCTGCCTGAAAAAATTCAACAAGATTGGACGGAAATTTGTACATGTCTTCCAGCTGTTTCTGACTTAAACATTCCACGTCTTGCATTCGGTTCAGGTGCTGGAAATGTTGAAGTTCATGGATTTTCTGATAGCAGTCAACTTGCATATGGGGCCTGTATTTATATAAGATCCTTTAACTCTAATGGCACTGTCCAATCTCGGCTGATGTGTGCCAAATCAAGAGTAGCTCCCAGAGCTCTACTCAAATCGCAAATGGGGGAGAAAAATTCACTGATAATCCCCAAACTTGAACTTTGTGGAGCTCTGTTACTTGCCAATTTGTTTCACAAATTCATGCTGGCCTCTAAATCTAAAGTTGAAAATAATGTGGTTTTGTGGTGTGATTCTGAGGTAGTGCTGGCCTGGTTAAAGGCACCACCAATCAAGGGTAATGTCTTTGTGCACAATCGCGCAGAAAAGATCCTGCAGCTGACGCAAGGTTGTTACTGGAGGTATGTTCCATCTGAACACAATCCTGCAGACGATATCCCGAGGAGTTTTACCTAGGATCTTAGCTACAAAGGACTTGTGGTGGCATGGGCCCAAATTTCTATCTGACTCCATTGTTTGGCCTGGTAATCCCCAGTTTATAGCATCTGGTACTCATCAAGTAAATATGAATGTCACTGTGAAAGAAGTAGATTTAGAATTAAAACTTCGGGAGATTAAACATTTTTCTTGTGTGAAGGTTGTTAGAGTTATGGCTTATATACTAAGATTTATTGCTTTGTGCAAGCATAAATGTCTTTGTTTACCTAATGCTAATTGTTCATGTCGTGATCACCTGTTTGGACCTTTAGCTGCTGAGGAAATTGATCATGCTCGCTTTAAATATTGTAGATTAATTCAGGAAGTGTCCTTTCCAGCTGAACTAGCTGCCCTTAAACAGGGACGTCAGCTTCCTTCAGGCAGCAATTTAAGTTCTCTGTCTCCCTTTGTTCATTCAGATGGTTTATTGCGTGTGTTAGGTAGATTAGAAGAAGCTCTCATTTCGATTGATGCCCAACACCCCATCATTTTACCCCGTGACCATAAATTTACCAAGTTCTTAAGTTGGACTCATGTTAGATTGTGTCATGCCAGCACTTCAAGTGTTATTGCTAGTATTCGACAAAGTTATTGGGCTGTATCTCTTAGGAGATTAGTGAAGAGTGTTCTACACAAATGTTTAAAGTGTTTTCGACAAAATCCGAAGCCTTTAGAGCAGTTGATGGGACACCTACCCCAAGTAAGGGTTCAGCCTGCACCCCCATTTTCGAGCGTAGGAGTAGACTACACTGGTTTCTTTAATTTATGGCAGGGTGGAGTTAGATCTAAAATCATCATTAAGGCATATGTAGCCTTGTTCATTTGTATGGTTACTGTTGTATACCAAATCAAAAGCAAAGACAATCTGTAACACAACAATTTATTTTATTCCACAATCTTCTAAGAATTACACAAATACACGTATGCCAGAGTCTTGATAACAGGAAGAATTTCCATCAGCCGGGTCGTTGTAAAATGTGGTACAGTCCAAATTCCAATAATCACGATCCTAATACAAAGCACGTTCACCATACAGTTTTCTTCCAGTCTCGACGGTTATGAATCTAAGCTCAGAGTGGCCGAGGCCTCCGGCACTGCGGCCCTCCGTTCGGTGTCCCCCTCCCCGCCGGGGAGGGGTAGCTGCTCTGCCCCTTCCTGTTGTAGGGGCCCCTTCCTGTTCCAAGTCGCCGGGTGGCGACGGGGCGCCCGCTGCTCCCTCTATCCGCGGTGCGGGTACTTCCTAGCCCGCGACGCCGCCGACGGTATCTCTGTAGTGTCTGTTCCTACAGATACTACAGTTACCCGGGCTGTTCACGTGGAAATCGTTACTTCATTAACTGCCAAAGCATTTATTGCCGCCTTTCAAAGATTTGTAAGTAGACGTGGCCTTCCTTGCCGCGTGTTTTCAGACAATGCCACGACTTTCAAGCGTGCTAATAAAGAGATAAACACTTTGTGCAAGTTATTTGAATCCTCTGATTTTCGGGAAACGATTACAAATAATTTCTCATTAAATGTAGTGGCATTGGATTCCAGCCCGTTCACAAATGTGTGGTGGTCTCTGGGAATCAAACTTGAAGTCATTGAAATATCATTTGAAAAGGGTAATGGGACCTGATCCGTACTCTTATGAGGAATTTCTAACTATAACATCTCAAGTTGAAGCTATTCTTAATTCCCGTCCAATTTCTAGACTACAGGATGATGCTGATGACCCCAGTTTTTTAACTCCTGGTCATTTCCTGATTGGCCGCCCAATTGTTGCAGTACCTAGTCTGTCCTACCAGGATACCCCGTCAAATTGTTTAACTAGATGGCATGAGCTTCAAAAACGCACTGCTGCAATATGGAGGCACTGGTCACGGGACTACCTACATACTTTGCAACAGCGCCAAAAGTGGCGTGAAACATGCGATAATGTAACAGTTGGTACACCTGTGTTGTTGGTGGACAACAATGTCCCCACAGGTCTGTGGAAGTTAGCAATTATATCCGTATTGCATCCAGGCAAGGACGGCAAGGTGCGCGTTGTATCAGTGCGTACAAAGGCTGGTGTTGTCAAGAGGCATATTAATAAAATATGTCCTCTCCCAATTGATTCTGACAAATTATTTAACCAGTAGATTTAGTTGTTTTGTTTCATTTCTGTTGTATGTACATATCCTATTTAGTTTCATAAATTAGACTGATTCATTTCTATTTTACTTCAGTTAGATTGTGTGTTATTTGGTTTTAATATTACCCTTCTGCATAATGTATCTGAAGCCTCCAATTTCCATGTGCATTAATTGCATGTGTTGTGCATTTCATTTGGTCATATTTATGTGGCTGCCTGTTAACATTTTGTGTGTGTAGTTTACCCATTTGACTTGGTGCCACTGGATACTAAATCAACAATATTGGTCTGACATAAGTGCAGCACCATGTTGATCATGAGCTTATTCAGTTTTTTCATGCCTATTGATTATCATTATGGGCACTGTTTCATGCAGCCTCTGAAATGCAATCATTTTCTTTGGGCTAGTAAATTCTCTCCTAAGCATCATGAGCTTTAATGCTCAAAACTCTGTAAATATTAGATTTCATGTACATAGATCCTTTATATTATAAGTTGGATCAATATATATTACTTCATGATTATTAACATGCTTACGCTATTTAACAAAGCAATGTCAAGGTACTCGCATGTAATTATAGAAGAAAATTCATTTGATTGCAACTACTGACAGACATTATTTCATCATTGCCTGATGTGACTTTGCTATTTGTTTTGGGCACTAGGGTTTAACTCTGCCAAATATTGCTATTGTTCAAAAGCAACTTACTTAATTTGCTTTCTGTAATGTAACTTGTCTTTATGCATCTTCATACATAGTAATGAAATTTCTGCCTGCAGAAATTTCAGGGGGAGTATGCACACGCCCATGTGCACACATTAGGGGTTCTGATCAGTAGCAGCGCACTCCTGCGGAGTGGCTCGGCCACTTTGCTGGACTGTTTGCTGGACTGCTTGGACACTTTGTCTCGGCCACTGTTTGCTGGACTGTTGGCGGAACGGGTAGCGGTGAGCGCCACGAGCAGCAATGCGCTGCCAAGATGCCTTGAATGGGTGGTAAACCGGGCCGTTGAAGGCCAAACTGTTTAATTTCAATGCATTACAATTCATTAATTTTAGTTTTGCATTCAAAATTGTAAAACCGGGCATTTCTTATGAGAGTGCTGGCGTAAGGTGATGTGATTTTTCTCACCACGCCACGTGGTCTTGGAGCATGTGTGCATGGAGATGTGGTTTTTAATGTGTTGTATAAATTTTTGTGTTAAAAAAGGAAAAGGTGTTTAGTTCGTACAAATTTCATTAATATTTCTTTGGTTTATTAAATCATTTAAACTGAAAGTCTTATGCTTTATTTGTATATGTTGTGTGTGTGTAAGAGTTACCAGAGGGGAACAGCCGCCATGGCAAAATGATTTATGAAGCATTTGCAAATGTTTCATGGACGATGTGTGGGCGAGTTTTGCTGTGGCGTACATATGCATGAATGCATATATGCATGAATGTTTTTGAAGGCAGCAGCCGCTACTGATAAAATTTGTACTGTAACTTGTTGAGATAAATGTTATGTGTGAGCTAATCTTGGATTGTGCATATCTTCAACTTAGATAGCTCCAATGAAGGGTGTTCCGGGATGTACCCGTTCCTGTGTGTGCTTTCCTTTACTGAAAGTTTCACTTTCTTCCCGAAGAATTCCCATGCCTAGGGTTTTTGTGTTAGGCCCGAATTATTCCCATTAGGCACCGGTTGAAGTTCCTCTCCCTTTCCATGAATAGGATAAGGATGTTAGGAAAGTAGGAAAATAAAGATTTCAAAATTGATGTTGCGTTTTATTTAGCAACTGGCGACCGTGCATAGTAAATTGAGTTATTGCTTACCTTTGAATTATTACAGCCGGAACCCTCCTTTCCCCGCGCCCCCCGTTGTCAAATATCAAGAAAACTTGCGCGTGTAGTAGTCCTCACCCAGCGCTGACCAGCACGTCCCGTTGAGGTTCTTAGAAAGGTTCGACTCGGAACGACACGTACCAATATCCAATGCTGGCAACACCCACCTCGTAGTTTAAAAATAATCGTAGCATTTCTGGTGGCACGCTTTGGTGCGTTAAGTTCATGCCCGCAGTTGGTACGCCCTTCTAAGCCGTGATGTAGCCAGAGCCCTCCTCTCGCCGCTGTGGAATATCAAGAAAACTTGCACGTTAATACTTTAGGTTTTCATCCAACATAGATTGAACAACTAGCTATGCTGTTGGACAATAAATATATCGTCTGTAATAACTCTGAATGTAAGTGAAACCAACATAGTACAAAAACTCTGTTTTGAAATAAATCAAGTTGAAGTAATCAGCTTTTTTAGTCAGTTCATTATTTTAACTAGACAGGAGATTCACTGTGATTTATCCAAGCTTCATATTGTTTTCATTCTGCATAATGATCTTTATTAAATAGTTCACATATTTAAAGGCAGTAATATTATATTATATAGTATTATATAGGTTATACATAATATTATTATACAGAGCGTTCAAAAAGTCTCTCCGCAGTGGCCGACTCCCCACCTCACCAGCCTTTACGGGGAAATGGCAACATCGCGGGCTCATTCAGTGCAACGGCGTTCAAATGTTATTCCCAGAAGCGCGCTCGCTGCAAGCTAGCAGCAGCTGAAATAAAAATACGTGATCGTATTATTTGTATCCAAGTGACACTATTTATTTATTTAGTCAAAAACTGTATGTGACGCATGGGGGAGAAAATCATCACATTCGGTTTGACTAAATACAAGTTATTTGGAATTGAACGACAGGCAATCTTCTGTATGTGAAGTTTACGAGTTGTTTGTTGTGAATGAGGACTCAGATTATAACTTTCAGAATGCTGACACTGGAAGAACGTGTATTTTTGGTGGAACATGTGTTTCGAGCAAGTAATAAGTACACGGATGATGTGAAACAAATGTTTGTGGCAAAATTTCCAAAAGTACGCGATTTAATTGCGAAATTTAGACAAGCAGGTTCTGTAACAGATGCGCCGAGAACTTTCTTTGGATCTGTTGGAAGAAGTGTTCGGGAAGCGCATAATTTCGAAAGGGCTATGGCCGCCACGATCACCGGATCTCACACCTGATTTCTTTTTCTGGGGTGCAGCTAAAGGAAATGTCTACAAAACTCGTCCCAAGACCATTGATGAATTAAAAAACTCAATATCTTTGTATGTAATGTCCATCTCTCAAGAAAGTTGGAAAAGAGTTTTTGATAATAAATGTAAAAGAGTAGCGCTTTGCCTTCAAAGTTCTGGTAAATATTTTCAACAAATGATCTAAGAAGATAATTATGAAGAGTAAAAAATAAACTGTTTATTTCAAATGCTTTTTATTTTAGTGTCACAATATTTTCCCCCACTGCATTTCATGTTTCACATCACCCTCCTTTGTTGCTGTTGCATAACGGACCAGGGCGAATGCGCCGTCGCGGCGCGATTCAGCCCGCGATGTTGCCGTTTCCGCATTAAAGATGATGGAGTGGGGAGGAAGCCACTGCGGAGAGACTTTTTGAACGCTCTGTATATAGTATTATATAGGTTAACATGGCAGTGGACTGGATTGTTTGACCAAATAGTTTTTGTGGACCGTTTGTGCAGACGCAAGTTTCTTGTTATTTTATTAAATATTACATGTGTTGATAACTGACATGTTATTTTGATAATGACAATATTCTAAATTCATGGTTTCAATATGTTATCGACAGCAAAGTGAATTAACCTGTATGTATTATTGCTTATATTGATTTTGTAAAAATTGAATTAAGCTGTTTATACTGTGTATGACTACGTAAATTTACATAATTTAGAAATGCATATTGTGTATATCAATTTTTTTGTACTTTCTTTAATACAATGCCACAATTCCAATTCCAAGTAACACTGGCCAACAGCATTTTTGTATCAAAGAATGTAAATGGTGTTCTTAGCTGAGAACTGGGCTATGAATTCGAATATGAAATCAGTTTTTGCCTATCTGGCTAAGTTTTATTTTGACACGCTACTCCCTACTTACGGAAATGCTAGTAAACACTGCATGATGGTTATTTTATGGTAGTTTCATTTAATTAATCCCCTGATAAGGAAGGTTAGAACGTTATTTCTGGTTTAAGGTTGGCGACCACGACAAGAAATGGGACACCCATACATGCTTTGTGTCGTGTGTTGCACTCCTAGCACGCTGGTCAAGACACATGCCCTTTGCTGTTTCCATGTTTTGGAGGAACCAACGGATCACACAACAGACTTATTTCTATCACAAAAGTAGCTGGAATCACCTCAAAAACAAAGAAAACTGTGCAATATCCTAATTTAGCTTCTATGCTAACTATCCAGCTACTAAGAGGCCATTATGTTACAGTGAAGAATTGCCGGTATTACTCTACTGCCAGAGAATATTACAATGAGGCAAGATAATATAGCATTCAGCTACATTGACGAACCCTTCACAAGACAGACAAGGAGTTATAGATGCCGACTCAACTTTTCAAGCCTCCTATGGCTCGAATGAACCACATTTGTTGTCTCAAGACCAAATAAACGATCTTGTTCGTGATTAAAATTTGTCGAAGCATCAGTCTGAGCTTTGAGACTGAAAGGAGGGAATCTTCTTTCCCCACGTAGAAAAATGAGTGTTTTTCGTGATATCCCAGTAGTTTTTTCAAAATATTTTTCCATGAAAATTGACATATATTTTTTATAATGATGCCGAATCCGTTATGGAGACTCTCGGCCATGATTTCAATGTAGCTGAATGGCGCTTGTAAATAGATTGTAGCAAAATAAGTCTGAAAGTAGTACTTTTCTACTACGGGAATAAATTTCCTTCCGATCTGATTGTTCATGCCGTTAGCCTGACAGAGATATAAAGATTTTAAACAGTTCCTTGTTTATCAGAGATGAGAAATACAATATACGTGGAGATCTCAAGGTAATTGCAATTCTGCTCGGCATGCAGCTCGAGTACACAAAGCATTTCTGCTATGTGAATGGGACAGCAGAAACAGAAAAAATCACTATAGTGGGGAAAATGTGTGGGTACGTGTGTGCCCGTGACGTGTGAGCGTGCAAATGCGATACTAACCTGGAATCCACCTCTTAATCGGTGCCACGCACGATGATGAGCCAACAGCGTGCACTCGACTGCTGGCTATATGCACACACAGTATACATACATATCGGTCTCCGACAGCTCGTCGATATAGCCAGAAGGCTACTAAAAGAAAAGGCTGGAGGATCACCTCGTAAGATGAAATGACAGGAATTGGCCGAAATACAAAATAAAGCAAATGGGCTTAAATATTAATTTAATAAAGAAAGATAAAAAAAAATATTAAAGCCTCTTGGAATAAAGTTAAAACTTACGGTCTAAGAAAGAAAAGAGAAAACAAAACAATTATAAGCTTATTCTACTATTTACAAATTTAATGGCGCGGTGAATTACTAATTAAAATTCTAACTCTTAAGTCTTAAAATGAGTAAAGTACAAAACATTCAAGTAAAGGTTTATGAAGTTATTTGAAATTAACTAAAGTGACTAAAACAAGTTTACTCCTAAATGAAACTAAACTGTAGTACAATTGATGAATTATAATGCCTGTGACAGATGCTCTTCTGAGCGTCTTCTGTGTCGTGGCTTTCTTGACTCGGCACCCTTGGAAACAGAAACAAGCACTTTGTATATGCAGGCGTTTTACCCTTACCGGTTGTTGCCTGAGCTGGATCCCTGCGATTTGGATGTGATGCCCACGACACCACCCGAGCGACTGCTCCGAGTCCCCGGACACGATGACCAGGCATTAGTGCCGCCGTGGTCCAAGTTCAGAGTCGCGTCGCGAACGTGCGAATGAACGAAAATACGTCACAAGACATATACTGATGGACAGCTTACAGCCTTAGTTGACGGCGAGTTGGGGAGCCAGCAGCCTTGATTGATGCCGTTAATGCCATTGCGGTATGATATCAGAATGACAAGGCACAAGTACCGACTGCCAGCGTAGCACAAGTCAGCGTTTATAATTGTTTGGTTTTCTCTTTTCTTTCTTGTTGCGACTGTCAGAGTGAATCTGTGCGAACAATCTCAGATGACTGACGAGCGAATCTGAATGCATGTCTGACCGGGGCGCGGGGGTGGCCTCCAAAATATAAATAGAAAACCGCCCCACCCACGACACGGAGATGGCTACCGCGAGGCGTCCGCGGAGGGGGCGGTCTGAGATTGAGGGGGCGGTTCTGGGCCACCGTGGGAAGGGCTCCCGAAACTTCTAGATGGCGGGTTGCGCGGCCAGTTGCGACCGCCTGCCGGTGGCGGGCGGTTCCGAAAGGTCGCAAAATGAAGTCATAAAACTTTGCACTCCAAAGAAGATAGCCGCGCCACGCCTAGAGGGTGGTGGGTCGGCAGCGCTGAGTGGCGAGGCGAGGTACCCGCGGCGTCAGCACTTAGGGACGAAGCGGCACACACTCGGACAAAGAACAGCGATGGTCGCGCGAAGGGGGAGGGTGCGACCCGCCGGCCGCGTTAGGGCGGCGCGGGCGGTCGTAATGCCATTATACCTTGGGTTTTTCTAACGTGGCGGCTGAAGATAGTATCTCCATCCCCCTCGGGGGGGGGATCGCGATGCCGTAGGCTGTCGCGGTCTCTGATGGAGTGTCGTAGACGACCACCCGGACCCTGAGTCTCGCGCCGCCGCTCACGTCGTTAGCTTGATGGTACAGGCAGTGAGAAGGCGATGCTAAGCTCCTAGTGGCCGGGCAACCGGCCACCCACCAGTTGGGCCTATAGTGCGTCGACCTTGGAGCAGGATTGGGCGAAGGATGCTACTCCAGATCCAACTTTAAAATCCGGCGGGAAACTAGTTCCTCCCCCCCCGTGAGGTTTCTCCGGTACCGGCATTACCCATGTCGTGACCTAGCGGTAAGCATTGGGGAGACGGGATGGGGGCTCCGAGCCGCCTGAGTCGTAATCCAGGTGGCCCCCAGTTGGGCTCTCGGCAGTGGCCCGATACTCGGGGCAAAGAGGGAACTTGTTCCCGGCGCATTGTCGAGACTCAGGTACTAGCCTGGATAACTAGGAGCTCTGAGCTAGCAGGGCGGCCCCCACCCAGGCATTGTATGGGGAGGTTGCCTTGAAGGTAAACTGGGTTCCGGCTGGATGCGATCATCAGCCTGTCGACGTTAACGCGTCGGCGGAGGGTACGGATAAAAGCCCAAAGAGGCAAAGGTGCCCACTCCGGGGACTTTCCCCTTCATGAAAAGAAATAGTGCGGAGTTGTAGACCACACGGGGGTTACTCACTCACTCACCGCATTAAGCAGTGCTGCAGATCAAGCGATCCTAGCGGCAGGACTGAGAATGACTCAAAGTTGTGCCGAACTCCACTTCGAGACACTACTGTGACATACCAATATGTGGGTCATTTTTATTACATGTTATTTTTCGTAAAAGAGTGGACATGCTAGGGTAATTAAATAGGAATATGGCGCCTTAGCGACGGCGCCCAAGTTGTTGTCAAGATAAATAAATATTCATCTGGCATTGAAAGTGGCGGCGTGGCTAGTCAGATTTGAAAACGATTTGGGGATTGGTTGGAGTCTACTGCGGAAGTATGTCTGGTTTTTTGAGACAAAACAGTAGAAAAGGGAAGCCGAGGTCTGGAGGGCTGAGCAGTAATAAAAAAATACACTTTCTCTCATATGTCGTGACGCTGAGCGGGTCGCTCGCGGATAGATCATTTGTGTAATTGGAACTTGTAATTTTTCATGAGATAGAGGAACGTTGGACTCCGAATAATTTAGTGTGTTAAAAGTATTACTTGTTATTTTTCGCGAGGGAGCTCTACTAATTATTGAACTGATAGAATTTCGAACGTTCACGAACAGTATGGATATTATTTTTACAACACGCGGAAATTAGAACTTGTGAGAAGTCGTATATGATAGGACTCGGAAATATTCTGGACAAGTAATTAATTTGTGGAACTTCAAAACATTTCCGCTGTGTAATCGTAAAGAACTGGGTATTTTTGCCAGCTTAATCGAACTAGAACTACGAATATTTGAAGTAGTGCGGATCAGTGGCTCGGCAACGTTCGCGTGGAAGAACAGGAGAGAAGAACGCAGTACTTCGACTCTGGAATTCGCATCACCGGGCAGAAGAGATGGTTCTTCGTGGCGACGTCGATCAAGAGCGCGCGAAGCATAGTGCAGTATAAAGGTTCGAACAAGGTCATGACCAAAGGACAGTCTTTCTGTTGTTAATTTTCAATTAAAATTTTTACATTGCAATAAGCAATAAATTCTAAGGTTCTTTTGAAAGAAAAAAAAAAGATTTTCATTGGTCAATTCGAGCTAATAAGTAGCTAGATAAAATATTTGTTTTCAGATTCCTCGCCAGTCTGTATGGATGGCAGATCGGGTAATCGGCTATCAATAGGTAATAGCGATTATTTCAGACGCAACCCATCAACCCAGCTAGCGGGACAATATTTAGTTTTCTTTGAAGCAATAATAGCTAAAAATATTATCGAAACCTTTTTCCTGGTGCCCATGTTAACATAAATTCGGAAACGGGTTACGACGAAACGCCCAATAATTGTGAGCAGTTTGTGGGCATGTTTCACTACACTCAGTCGCCACGTCAGAAATACCCAAGTATATCGTGAGTAAACAAATGGCCAGCTTTGGAATGAACTACTGTCTGGATGTGTATTTAATACTCCTGTTTAGGTGGGGTAATTGAAGCAAAAAACAAAGAAAAGAAAATTTGTAAGACCGCAAATTAAAAAATTAATGGCTGATGAACATGGTGAGGTGTTGAAGGAATGAGTCTTTCATAAGTGACTGTAAAAAGAAGGCAGAGACGTATCGCCATATTGTACATGAACTACTGAGATCGTATCACCGTACGGGACGTAACATGTCACTTAAACTAAAGTTCCTGAATGATCATTTGGACTTCTTTCCGAACAACCTCGGCGCTGTTAGTACCGAACATGGGGAAAGGTTCCACCAGGACATTTCTCAAATGGTTATCAAGGCAATTGGAGAGACTATATTGAATAATATTATTAAATATATTTGTTTCTTCTCTTTTATGAACACTTATTTTGTATTTTTATTGTATATATTTGGACCTGTTATTAGCGTGTGTCATTTTGCCAGATACGTATAGTACATAGGGAGACATACGAATTTACGAAAACGATCATCACATGAAAACTGAGGCCGATACAAAAATTCTGAAATTAACTTACTTTTTGCACTGCGGGCACACCCAGGTTAGTGTATCAAATCACATCTTTATTTCAGAAAGAAGACGAAGGAAGTTACTAATACCTAGTTCCACCCGCTGATGAATTTCCTTTCAGTTCAGAATAGGTCTGCCAACGGCTTGACTGGCTAAGAGAGTAAATACACAATATTCTTAAAATTTTGACCGATAGAATTAAAAAATTTCTTATCCAAATTGGCACGTCAGGCCAACAGTCTCAGGAATGGCGCCTGTGTCTTTTGTTTTCCTGTAACCTTTGGAGACTGCCAAACAAATTTTCTTCTGTTTTGAATTTTGAATAGTATAAAATGCGAGTCATATCTTTTGTATTGGGTACCCTCTTCTATGTTTTAAACAGAATGTAACGTACTCAAAATATGTGTCGTTTCTAATCTGATGATGGGGAAATTGATTTTTTTAAATTTATTTACCGTCAAAAACAGTTGAAACTGCGTATGACGTGCTATGGGGACAAATGAATTGTGTGCACATTTTCAAAATTCTGTGATCCCTACACTAAGTCATATACTACTTAAATTATTTTTAAAAAAATAAAAAAACTCCCATGTAATAAAATCTATTTTCAAGGATAAATAAGCAATAAATGTTGGCTCCATGTTGTCCTTCGCAATACTACTTCCTGCCGCGACAACATGGAAACGATAATTTGAATAATTGTATTTCCCACTGAATTCTAGAAGACGTGCACAGAAAATGAAGTTACATTTATGTCCAGAATCAAAACAAGGGGCCATCTCAGCATTTGCTCAATGGATCAGGGAAACTGGACGAAAAACCTGATCGAGATGGGGGTCATTGACCCGGAGGCTGTAGTACAATACTTGTTACAGGTTTTTTATTCACATTTATACTGTCCAAATGGTAAATAATTCATTATGTATCATTGTTAAACTTAATGTTACTTATCTTGTGATGCTCAGTATAGTCTCTAATTGTATAGAAACAGTTATGCAGCAGAAACGATTTCACTTGGGATTTAAACTTTTCTGTCGAATTTAATCGTTTAATGTCGTCTGGCAAAGTGTTGTAAAATAATGTACATGTATTGTATGTGAATTGTTTGTATTGAGCTGTTGATACTGTCATCTGATGAATATGATTTCTACGTCGAGTGTTATAGTAATAGACATCGGTATTCTGAAAATATATTCCCGCCCTTAAGCAAGTCATTTTTGACAAAAATAACTGATTCGTAAATAAACAGACAAGGTAATGGTAAAATTCCTAGATTAATGAAGAGAGGCTTACATGAATCACGTGGGTGGGATTTGGTTATTATTCGTACGATTCGTTTTTGTAATCTAAACGTCTGGGAGCTATAAGATGTATTTCCCCAGAATATTATGCCATATCTCAGGCGGGAATGAACATTCGCGAAATATTCACAACGAGCAGTATTCACAACGAGCAACGAGCCTCGAAACGTAGCTTTGTAAAAGATCAATAAATACATCATTAACTGCATTAGTTCAAGAAACTGTTCGTCTCATAAAATGGCCAAAAATAATTTTCCTAGAAAAGACATAATATACTCGGTCATTCCAATAGACCAAATTAAATTGTTTTTATTCTGTATTAAAATGAGTCTTCTTGCAAGGAAAGAAGTAATAGAAAATGAACAATAAACACCTCAAACTTTATTGTCACTTTTACAATACTACAAAAACTACAAATTATTCTTATTAATTACAATCACTATTATCCACCAGAAACATTTAAAAAATAGTGCAGAAAAAGTCATTTTAGTATTTAATGTACACAACCATACATACATATTATTTTACTAAACACGTTTCGGAACAAACAACAATTTTGCTCAAATAGACATTTAAGTTATTTTTCAAATAATATATAATACAAGCAAATATCAATACAAATATATGTTTACAATATACATAAATAGTTTTGAACAAAGTGTAGTAAGGCTCGGATAATGAAATTCATTTTAGTTGTTGACAACTACAAGATTGCAAAGTGAGTCATGTCCATTGCAATGCCACATTATAGAATAGAATTTTGTCTAAAAGTTCTTCTAAACGGCGTTTATACAAAAGGCAAAAGGGATTTAATTATTAGGTATGGTATTGTATTATTAGGTATTTGTTTGTAATGGTTTCTGAAAAGGCAAACAACTACTGTGTCTCTCTTATTCAGGAAATATAATTGGACATGAATCAATTTACAACACGAAGAGCCCCTGTGAGACATACTTTGTGAGAAACAATATAATTACTTCCAACTCTTACTCCCGTAACCTTACATTACATGCTTACTTTCTTTCATTTTAAACTACAGTGATTAAGAGCAGAACTTATCCACCGTTAACTTTGTTTCTACTTTCGTATTAAATTTTAAAACGCTGTAACAAATTTGTTGTTGATAAATTAAAATTATAAATTATTAAAACATTTTAGTTAGTACCATATGTTATTAAGAAATTTAAAAAAATGTCAATGTTCACAGAAAGGTTGTTTACAGCATCTGTGCCAAAACTAATCTTTTACAGTAGCGCAAGTTTGAAATCTCCTTTCTCGGAGGGGGCTTATTTTCGCGGGCTTCCCCCTCCGCTTCTTCAGTGGCAGATTTCTTGGCCTACTGCGCGCACGCGATTCGTCGCCCTCCTCAGCCAGGAGGAGCTATTAGTCATCACAGGCACTGCAGCGGTCGCTTCCCTTTCATTGTCGTCCTCAGAGGAACTGTCCCGTAAAGAAACAATAATTTTGTCCACTTCTTCGTTCATGATCATGTCTGTTTTAATAAATTTCGCTTCGATTTTCTTCACGTATTCAAGACACTTCTTCCATCGATATGGGCAATATTCAGAAAATAATATTCGGAAAACATTTTCCCTAACTCGCAGAGTGGTATCGATGCTTTGTTTAGCAACCCAATTCTTAACGTAACCCAGAACTAATTCAATGGAATTGAGAAAGCGATAGTAAGATGGAAGCTTGAGGTTGGGGCCACTTTACCTGCGAATGGTGGTCTTAGCAACAAATAATAATACGACATTACGCCCGTCAACTTCACTTGAAATTAGGCCTACGCTGACACCACTGCACATTACTTAAACACGAAAGAGATAGGACTGAGGTCCATGGGCGTTGTTACACATATTTTCTTTTACTGAACTGTTTTCTTCATGTTACTCATACTGAAAAAATGTTTTTTGAATTGTTGGAATAAAGAAATTAAAAATTTTACTGAGTACCAGAAGTATTAATTCAAGGTGACTAGCGATCTGGCTTTTTGGAATTCAAGGTTTTTCCCCGGTTTTCTATGTCTGACAATATAAATTTTCCAGGTTCTTTTTCGCACATTACAACACATTTTTACCTTCTACCGCTTACACAGTAGAGAGAAAGTTATGTATTGCTGCGGATAAAGCGGCGAATTTTCCGCAGAAAAACACTTATTGCCGGACCCTAGTAAAGAAAAAGGATAAATCAAGAGTTGCGGGAATTCTGATTTGGTGTTCTTGACGTTCTTATCAGAAGAAATAAAAGAGGTTATCTTCGACGGCTTTGCCGTCATCGTCAGTCTCGCTGCTTTCGGCAAAAGTCGACCGACTTTTGCCGAAAGCAGCGAGACTGACGATGACGGCAAAGCCGTCGAAAGTCGGCTATCTTAATAAAGCTAGTATGTTGACGAAGATGACCTCTTTTATTTCTTTTGATAAATCAAGAGGCTAAATTTATAAAAAAAAATCCTCTAATACGTGGTGTAGCCAGAATACATGTTTTGTAGGTCCTTTATAACGAAAACTCGGTTGACGGCAAAACGGCCGTCCGACCGACAGTGAACAACGCTGGCGGCTAAACCGTTCAGCCGACTTTCTTCAAAATTGATATTCCTTAATCGATCTGGCGATTTATCAGCCCCATAAATTTGAAACCGATATTATAATTTTGGGAGGTACTTTACATGAAATCCCTCTGAAATATTCAAAATTTTCAAAGAAATGGCTCCAACGTTTTTGATTAAATTTTGTTGTTGGATAGTGTGAAGGCCGTTTAAGAGAATGGTGCAGGACTCATGTTCATTGAAAACCCTGATTTTTTGAAAATTGCAAACGTTCAACATTTTTTCGGCGTCTTCCTACAACTACAATTATGAAGACTTTTTTCTTAGTAAAATGTTCTCATCAAAAACAGATCTTTCAAATAATATAATGTTCATTTTTTCGAAAATATTAGTATTTTTTCGAAACATTGACATATTTTAAACATTTTTTCTTAAAAAATGGCACATTTTTTAAATTAAATTTGGACTTTAGATAGTTTAAAGGACGCATAAGAAGGCCCAGGTCTTATATTGCCCGATTTTTCGAAAATTAAATTATTTTCTGCGTCTTCTTACAACTTTAATTGTGAAGATACATTTTTTCTTAATGAAATATGTTCACCAAAAACATCTTCGAATAAGGTCATGTTGAATTTTTCGGCAATATGAGTAATTTGGTATCAAACAGTCGCGCGTTTCGAATTTCCGCTCCTTCGTGAACATGAGAGATTTTTGGAAGCTATTGCTACTCTTATGAAAGAAAGTAGATTGATGTTAGGTAATAAAAATAACTTAGAACAAATTACTTCTTTCTTCAAGAAATTTTGACCGCTGATTATGGTATGTTTCATATGTAAAAGTTTGAAATAACTACTGTTCCTGGCTATCGAAATAAACACTGGTATGTACCACGGGCACTTCGTTTGAATTGGTTGGGTTAGGATTATATTAATATTATTTCTAATACTTTACATCAAAGAAAAATTTTTAAAAAATAGTACCATACATTTTTACCAACACTTTAACTTTAATTCTTTTACTTATTTATTTATTTTACGTCAAAAACAGTTAAAAACTGTGTGTGTCGTGTTATCGGGAGAAATGAATTCTGTGCATGTTTTCAAAAATTCTGTGAGCCATATACTACTTCAATTTTGAATACAGAAAGAAAATGGGCGTTTTTCGGAAGGATTGTTAACAAAAATATTCGCTACAATGTAATAAAATCTATTTTCATGGGTAAATCAGCAATTAATTAGGGGTCTTATCCCTCATCATTTCCTTCGTCAAGGTATAATACTTCCTGCAACAGCATGGAGAACGATAATTTGAATAACTAAATTTCCCATTGCATTCTAAAACACTTGCACAGATAATGAAGTTACATTTATGTCCAGAAGCAAAACAAGGGGCCATCTCAGCATTTGCTCAAAGGATCAGGAAAACTGGAAGAAAAACCTGATCGAGATGGGGTCATTGACCCGAAAGCTGCAGTATAATACTTGTTACAAGTTGTTTAGAATTGTACAGTCCAAATGGTAAATAATATATAAAATATCACTATTATAATTAATGACTTTTTCATGCTCTGTATAGTCTCTAATTGTTTAGAAACAGTTATGCAGCCGAAACGATTTTACTGGTGATTTTAACTTTTCCATCGAATTTAATCGTTTAATGCACTGTGGCAAAGTACTGTAAAATAATGTACATATATTGTGTTCCCGCAATTAATAATGTATTGTTCAATGTCTGATACGCCTGGCAGCTTGGTGGCGACTGTACAGATTATTTTATCATATGTTACAAATACGTAAGTCAATCAATGCGATCCTGGTGGCTGTTTTGAACCAGTGCCGCCAAGAGATGCATTGGGTATCGGCTATGCTGACCACACAGTTTTAATGTACTTGTTGAGGGAGAGGCATGGCGCCTTGTAAGCCGCTCGTTTTTGCAGTGTTTTTTCGCGGCTACAGTGTATTTGTGCTACCACTGAGTTCACTGTCATGTGGCGCATTTAACGTGTGAGTGGTGCTCTTGTTGGTTATGTGTTATGCGGCTGGGATTCCGAGAACAATGGTTTTCACCACATGCTCTCCGCTGCGATGCCAAGTGCACGGGCGCACGGCCTTTGTATCTGGAGCCATCGCCCTACTGATGGCATTGGGTTATTTCCAGCATGCGTTCGTGTATTGTTAAGGTGTTAAATTTTGTGATTGTGCATTGTGCGGCTGACATGCTGTGAATACCAATTTCTACCACATGCTCTCTCCTATGTCACGTGCATAGGCACACGCCTGTACTGCATTTATTAAGTTTCATTTAATACGCTTCAACGGTTTGTGTGAGTTGTGGAATTATTTATTCGATGTATTTGTGTTACAACATAAACTCAAAGGTTTGAACAGTTTATAAAATACCATGCACAGTAGCGGCTCGTGGTCATGCCATTAGGGTGTGCAACGTTTTTCTTCTCTCTCTCTCTCTCTCTCTCACACACACACACACACACACACACACACACACACACACACACTCTCTCTCTCTCTCACACTCACACACATTACATACATGCATGTGTACATGCATCATAACATTAATAATGACAATTAAACACAAATCATCTTTTGAAGTCTGATAGGATGCCAAACAATTCCATTCCATTGTTTCTTTTCAGAATTTTTTTCTGTGTCTTTTTCATTGAAATAATTGATTTCTTACGTTTCATATTTTCAACGCTATTCATTGTTAGTTACACAAACACCCTTGACAGAAAAAGAACTCTCTGATTTCGGTTTCTCAAAACACATTGAAACGTAGCCTAATACTTCGTTTACAAAATACACTACGGGATTGAATACTTCGGAATGGTTTTGTAATTGCAACTCACTTTAAAACACAAGAGAATACACATATTATATACAATTAACATTTTTATGAATGCAACACTACACAGCAATGCGTTCGCGTTTCGCGCGCTAGTGCGAAAGCTCATTTAAATGAAGAGATATCTCACACTTCCTTCGTTCAATGTCACACACTTCTGTTAAAAACTTGTGCTACTCGAGTGTTATATCTTCGAGACACGTCAAGGCATTTCCCGAGATCGCCATTGCGCCTGCGCCGTAGAAGGAACACCACGGGGGGATTGCTCTAGTCCTCCATAAGCCACCGTCGTTCCCCCTCCTTCCCTTGCAGCCCCGTGGCAGCCTAGAACGCCGTTTTCTGGGTCGCATTCTCCCGAGTGGGCTCCGGCAGGAAAGGCGGACGGACCGGCAATCGCAGCTTCCGAACGGCGCGTGTTTTGAAATACCATGTTGCGTAAATGCTCTGAGAGGACTGGTATTCCCCTCTTGTTAATAGAATAGAATAGAATATTTATTTTGCTACTTAGGAATACATAGAATATTTCCGGTGGTAGCGTTTTCTAAGAAATTTCTAAAAATACACAAAAAAAAACATCAAACAACATTAAAATATTAACATGTTACCAAATACAATTTTACAAAGTTAATCTATTAACCATATTTACTTAGTCTAATTTTAAAATTTTTGACATTCTGAGGGAAAGTCTCCAGTACTGCAGCAGGTAATTTGTTCCAATTTTGTATCGTTCTGTTTACAAATGAGAATTTACCTACATCTGTTCTCTGTTTTCTTTGCCGAATTTTGAAACCATGATCCTTCCGCGCGACGTAAGTTGGTTTAGATAGTCTTTCCCGTACTTCACCCCACGGACGATCCCCTCTTATTGATTTGAATAATGCACAAAGACGCGATTTCTCTCTGCGTTTTTCCAAAGGTTCCCACGATATAAATTCAGAATTTGAACGTCCTCTCCTAACAAATTTTGCAGCATATTTTTGTACTTTCTCGAGAGATTTTATTTGCCCTAAACGATAAGGGTCCCAACATATGGAGCCAAATTCTAATATCGGACGTACTAGAGACGTGTACCCTAATTCCCTTGATTTTCCACTTCCTTTTCTATGTATTCTAATTACAAAGTGTAATTAAGAGATGTTTAAGAGAAATGGCACCGAATTAATTTGGGCGTGCACATGCGAACGTGCGAATACCCACGAACTGCCACTGACCATGCACCTTCCCATTCATAAGAGCTTAGAAATTAAAAACTGAGTATCTTATGAGTGTATACGGTTGTCTATTATCGTAGTCCACTATTTTCCGACACCCTTATATATTGTATGTGAATGTTTTGTAATGAGCTGTTGATACCGTCACCTGATGAATATGATTACTACGTAGGGTGTTATAGTTATAGACATCGGCATTTTCTGAAAATATATTCCCACAGCAAGTCAGTTTTGACAAAAACTATTGATTCGTAAATCAACAGACAAGGATATGTTAAAATTCCTAGATTAATAGAGGCCTAAAGGAATCACGTGGGTGCGATTTGGTAATTATTCGTACAATTCTTTTTCTGTAATTTAAAAGTCAGGGAGCTTTAAAATGTATTTCCCCAGAATATTATGCCATATCTCAAGCGGGAATGAACATTCGCGAAATGTACACAACGAGCAGTATGAAGGCTAACTGAATTTGAAAGAATTCTGAACGCGTAGCATAATGTGCTTAATTTTGTTTTCAATTCATTTAAATGGACGTTCATTTGAGATTTGACTGAATTGAGAGACCTAAAATTTTTGTTGTCTTAACATGTAGGAATAGGGGGATGGCAACGGGGAAGTTGGAGAGGATTTTCCTGAAAGGGCGTGTGGGCGAAGAGAGGGGGCGGAGATCGCCCCTTGGACGTCGCAACAATTCCGACCGACATCTGGGCTTTCACCCCGTGGCGACTGCGCTCCTTCGAGGGGCTCCGTCAGCCTAAAGTGCACCTCACACAGCTTAGATGTAATATTTTCAAGCTTCACTTGCTTAATTTGGGAAAGATTACTTCCTGCAATAATTTCACTGTCCCAAAAATACAAAGATGCGGGCAAGTGTAAAGAATCTTGGGAATGCTATCGAAAAGAGATGGACATTTGGGATTATATCTCAGGAGAGAAGTGCGATGGCAGTCGCCTATTGACAAACGCTTCCCTACTTAAGTGTATTGAGTCGACAAAGTAAGCACATTCTGCAACATGGTTACAGGTGGGAGCTGGCAGGAGCAAACTGAGACACCGAAACTGCAGAGGGTATGGCAGGCGTCACAAGTAGGAGCCCCGAACGGGAGCGAGAGAGCTACGGACGAGGATTCACGGGTAGCTGGAAACGGGGAATCGATGTTACAGATACTTCGCCGGAGCTTGCAGGAGCTAAGCAGTAATGTGCGGGGCTGTATAACGGCATCGAAGAACAGAATGGCTGTTCCGAACGTAATATGGGAGAACTAGGCAGCATCCTGAAACAGCAGTGAGTCCGAATAGAACAGGAGAATACCCTCCTAGAGCACAGGTTGGTGGGAGAAATGCGGGAGCCAGCGAAGGCAGCTCGAGGCGGGGTTCGCGAGGCCTAGACCCGCGCAGAGGCGTCCAATAGAATATTTTCCAGATCCCGGCGGTGGTCAAGAGGTCCTCAATAATGTAAGATACTCTAGATCAGAAGATTTTCGGGAATGGCCGGCCGCACTAAAACTTAGGATAATCGGATCGTGACCATAGAGAGTCGAATTACAACAGAAAGTGTTGTAATAGTAGGAAGTGTTGTAATAGTGAAATAGTAGGAAGAGAATAGGGCCTAAAATCTACCCCTGAGGGACTCCACGTGCAATTCGCAAAGAGTCAGAAAGGTGTGTACGTAATGTTCCATTATTCCAGTAAGGTATTTCTAATCTCTGAGATCCTTGTTTAAGATACGCACATAACCAATCTGGGGCAATACCACGGATTTCATATGAAGGTAATTAAAA